>PVHT020000034.1:700054-759122 GCA_004024745.2 Catagonus wagneri
ACTAGGAACCATGAGGTTGCGGGTTCGATCCCTGGCCTTGTTCAGTGGGTTAACAATCCGGTGTTGCCGTTAGCTTGGTGTAAATTGCAGATGCGGATTGGATCTGGCGTGGCTGTGGCATAGGCCGGCAGCTGTAGCTCCAAATCGAACCCTAGCCTGGGAACCTCCATATACTGCAGGTGCAGCCCTAAAAAGCAAAAAAAAAAAAAAAAAACTGAAGATAAATATGTGAACAGAAGTGAATCTCTAATGTATTTTTGAATGGAAAAAGTAAATCACAAACATAAATGTGTCTCACGCTGAGTGAAAAAAAAAGCATTTACAAAAGAATATGTACCATATGATTCCATTCCATTTGTGTGGAATTGTAGAACAAGCAGAACTGTATTGATAGAAAGCCCATCAGGCCTGGGGCGAGGAGGAGGTTGACTGCAGAGGGAGTTGAAGACTATTTTGGGGTGATGGAAATGTTCTGTCTTGATTGGAAAGGTGGCTGAATGGTTGTATTTGTCTCAAAATTCGTCAGTCTACACCCTTGAAACAGACTCATTTTGCCTGTAAATTCAACCTCATTAAAGTTTAAAATTTTAGGAGTTCCCATTATGGCTCAGTGGTTAACGAATCCGACTAGGAACCATGAGGTTGCGGGTTCGATCCCTGGCCTTGCTCAGTGAGTTAATGATCTGGCGTTGCCGTGAGCTGTGGTGTAGGTTACAGATACAGCTTGGATCTGGCGTGGCTGTGACTGAGGCTGTGGTGTAGGCCAGCGGCTACAGCTCCTGATTAGACCCCAAGCCTGGGAACCTCCATATGCCTCGAGTGCAGCCCTAGAAAAGGCAAAAAGACAAAAAAAAATTAAAAAATTTTAAAAGATAGGTTGCAGAGGCATTCAAAAGTAATTTTTCCACTTCTGTAAAGTTTAAAACCAGATTCAAAGCTAAACATATTCAGGGTGATATAGTGATGTTATAATACAGAAAAAAAAAATAGACTTGACAAATTAAGGTTGGACTTTGTATTTTCAGTCAGGGATGGGCATACAAATCTTTGAACTCATTGGTCAGGTCCCAGTTCATGAACGAGGTAGTGGATGCAGGTGTTCATCTTAATTTTATATTCATTTATAGGGCTCATATATGATGTATGTATTCTGTGTATGATGTATTTCACATTGGAAGTCTAAAAAAATTACCAAAAAAAAGAATACAGAAGACTTGCTGGGGCTCTGGCAACCCTCGTAAGTAGAAGAGATGAGTATGAAACTGTTAACAGTGGTTACTTTTGAGTAAGTGGGGATGACACCTTTACTATCTTTTTTTAATTACCTGCTTAAAAAATTAAATACTTGCTATGGGAGTTTTCTCCTGGCTCAGTGGATTAAAGATCCTTTGTTGTCACTGCAGTGTTGAAGGTTCAATCCCTGGCCGAGGAAGTTCTACATGCTATAGATGTAGGCAAAAAAAAAAAAAATTTAAGTATGCTCTAGGAGGTAGCCCTAGAAATCCTGTGGTCCACCAGGTAGGGAAAGTCCCCAAACTATTATAAACCATAAACCAAATAGAGCTCTCCTTGTAGGTTTTTTTTTTCTTTTTTATCTTTTTGCCTCATCTAAGGCCGCACCCGCGGCATATGGAGGTTCCCAGGCTAGGGGTCTAACAGGAGCTACAGCTGCCGGCCTTCGCCACAGCCACAGCAACGTGGGATCCGAGCTGCGTCTGCAACCTACACCACCGCTCACGGCAACGCCAGGTCCTTAACCCACTGAGCAAGGCCAGGGATCAAACCTGCAACCTCATGGTTCCTAGTTGGATTCGTTAACCACTGAGCCACGACGGGAACTCTATCCTTGTAGGTTTTTAGAGTAGATTATGATCTCCATTTGATATCCATTTTTCTCCCAGCTTAGGAAGTTGGCAAAACACCTAACTAAGATTCTTCTAAATCCATTGGAAAGTCAGAAATAATGCTGTAGAGATTGAAAGACTTCTGACAGATTAAAAGATATAGCTTAAAGACATACAGCTTGGAGTTCCCGTCGTGGCTCAGTGGTTAATGAATCCGACTAGGAACCATGAGGTTGCGAGTTCAATCCCTGGCCTTGCTCAGTGGGTTAAGGATCCAGTGTTCCCATGAGCTGTGGTGTAGGCTGCAGATGTGGCTCAGATCCCGCGATGCTGTGGCTGTGGTGAAGGCCAGCAGCTACAGCTCCTGTTAGACCCCTAGCCTGGGAACCTCCATATGCCGTGGATGCGGCCCTAGATTAGGCAAAAAGACCAAAAAAAAAAAAAAAAAAAGACGTACAGCTTGAAGACGTTCTTAGAAAACCCAGTCCTATTCTTAAATTCTTGACTTTTGTCTGGCAATTTTGTTAGCAAAATGAGCATTTTCCTTCTGTTGTCTTAGTTCACTTGTTCCTCCCTATTCCATATTGATGGGAAGCAAAGTACAGGTTAAGTGATTGTATCTTTTCTCTGTGTGAACAGGACTTAAAAGAGGAGATTGATATCCGACTATCCAGGGTTCAGGATATCAAGTATGAACCTCAGCTCCTTGCAGATGATGATGCAAGACTATTACAGTTGGAAACCCAGGGAAATCAAAGTAGGTGGCATTCTTTTGGAGAATACTTGAGTGAGGAGTTCCACAGATTCAGAATTTTGCTCTCAGAGTTGTAAACATAACTGCTGGCAAAATCAGCAGCTGTGGTTCCTTGTTATTGGGTTATGTTAAATGTGGGAGGCAGTTTGTTAGCTTGCTGAGAGTCTGGAGAATCTTTTAAGGGTTATGCCTGAGACCAGTCTCTTTCTCAACAGGTTGCTACAACTATCTGTACAGGATGAAAGCTCTGGATGCCATCCGTGCCTCTGGTAAGGGCTGTTTGGTAGCCAGCTCTTCGGGTTCCTGAAAGCTCACCTGGGGAAGAGAGGGAGGAACCCTCTTAATACATTAGAATTTGTCCTTTCTGCACATCCCCAGCTAGTAGAAACTTCCTAGAATTTTGAGAATATTGGGTTAATATTTTGCTTAAGGAAATAACATAGGCAAGTTATTTTTTCTCCAAAGTCTGGATATTTTTTGTTCATCTCTTTATTTTACTTTTTTGTTCTTCCCTTTAGACCTTTAGTTCATGAACTAGATGGTGGTAATTTGGTTATTTTTCCACGAAAATCTGATAACGTCTGCTTTTTTCACTAAACTTGTATAGATGGTTCTTTTTTTTTTTTTTTTTTTTTTTTTTTGCTTTTTAAGGCCGCACTTGTGGCATGTGTAGGTTCCCAGGCTAGGGGTCAAATCAGAGCTACAGCTGCCAGCCCACACCACAGCAACGCAGGATCTGAGCTGTGTCAGCGACCTACACCACAAGTCATGACAACGCCAGATCCTTAACCCACTGAGCAAGGAAGGCCAGAGATCGAACCCACAATTTCATGGTTCTTAATCGGATTCATTTCTGCTGCACCACAATGGGAACTCCAGATGGTTCTTGACTTTTTTTTTCTTTTTTCCTTGTCTTTTCAGGGCCGCACCCGCAGCATATGGAGATTCCCAGGCTGGGGTCTAATCGGAGCTGTAGCCGCTGGCTGACGCCACAGCAATGTGGAATCTGAGCCACGTCTACAACCTACACCACAGCTCACAGCAACGCTGTATCCTTAACCCACTGAGCGATGCCAGGAATCAAACCCGCAACCTAGTCGGATTCATTAACCACCGAGCCAGGACTGGAACTCCTTTTTTTTTTTTTTTGTAAGGACCGCTTGTGGCATATGGAAGTTCCCAGACTAGGAGTTGAATTGGAGCTGCACCTCCTAGCCTGTGCCACAGCCACAGCAACGCTGGATCCTTAACTCACTGAGCAAGGCCAGGAATCAAACCTGTGTCGTCATGGATACTAGCTGGGTTCATTACCACTGAGCCACAACAGGAACTCTCAATTCCTGAATTTTTTTTTCCATTCTATGACCTTTGTCAAAAATACTCTTATCTTGGAGTTCGCATCGTGGCTCAGCAGAAACAAATCTGACTAGGAACCATGAGGTTGCAAGTTCGATCCCTGACCTCACTCAGTGGGTTAAGGATCTGGCGTTGCCATGAGCTGTGATGTAGGTTGCAGATGCCGCTCAGATCTGGCTGTGGTGTAGGCCAGCAGCTACAACTCCGATTAGACCCTAGCCTGGGAACCTCCACATGCGGCCCTAAAACAACAAAGGACAGAAAAAAAACCATCTCCACCAAAACAGTTTCTATCTTAAACTGTGGATAAGTAGGAGGGTGCATAGGAAGATGATACTAACATGTATCATTGGTATAGCTTAACAGTTGTATTGCCACCGCCATCATATGACCACTCAGACACAGCACTATATCTCTGGCTCTTTTTTTTTTTTTTTTTGGCTGCACTCACAGCATGCGGATGTTCCCTGGGCCAGGGATCAAACCCGAGCCATAGCAGTGACAATGCCAGATCCTTTACCCACTCAGCACCCAGGGAACTCCATATCTCCGGTCTTCTGAATTCTCTTAGAATTTCTGCCTAAGTCATTGGACCATTTCTAAATGTGGAAACTACTTAGAAAAGCTGATAAATGGGAAAGGGGGTATCATTGTTCTGTTTTCTCCATACAGAGATCCCATTTCATGCTGAAGGCCGGCATCCCCGTTCCTTAATGGGCAAGAATTTCCGCTCCTACCTGCTAGATCTTCGAAACACTAGTACTCCTTTCAAGGGGGTGCGCAAGGCCCTCATTGACACCCTGCTGGATGGCTATGAGACAGCCCGCTATGGGACAGGGGTAAGCTATCCAGCTTTTTCCTTCAGGGAGCTAAAGGGATGCCTCAGATTGGGAGATCCTCATTCTTCCATCCTCTTTCTTCAGGTCTTTGGCCAGAGTGAGTACCTGCGCTATCAGGAAGCCCTGAGCGAGCTGGCCACAGTGTGAGTTTGGATGGGAGTATGTCGAAGGGTGCTGGTTAGAGAATACAGTAGTGCTGGGCCTTCAAAGCAATATGAGTAGAATATATGATAGCATAAGAGTTGTCAGGTCCTAGACTATTAGAGCTGTGTCTTGCACACATTGGAAAGCAGATGCTATTCTATAAGCTAACGAGAGAAGTCTCTCCTACTTTCATGCTTCTGGTTAGTTTTGTGCAACTCAGTAAAATGTCAGAATTGGTGTAATTTATTATGCCAATAAAGGAAATAAAGTTTTACAGCATACCAAAAATTCCTTCTCTTCTAGGGTCCCAGTGTCCTCCTTTTATGTTTTGGTCTGATAAAAGTAAGAATTAAATGCCAGCCGTTTCTGTTACCACTTACATTGTTAGTAACCCTGTCTGAAACCAGAGGTATCCATAAAGAATCAGTTGCTGAGAGATGATGTTATAGAAGAGGAATCAAGACTTCGGTCTGGGAATATTTTAAATACGTACTAACAAAGCTTCATTATGTTGTTTACGCATTTGTTAAACTGAACGGGTAAAGAGAAAAAGCCAATCTAGAATAAAAAGTTATCAGCCATGAAAAGAATACATGTTTTACGTTGTGTTGAATATGGTTCTTTCTCAAAAAATAAGGGATATGTCTATCCTGTCTTCTCTGTCCTTTGATATAAACTACCTTGTTCTAAAGACAGAAGGTTCTAGAGTTCCCATTGTGGTGCAGCGGAAACGAATCTGACTAAGAACCATGAGGTTGCGGATTCGATCCCTGGCCTCCTTCAGTGGGTTAAGGATCTGGCGTTGCCATGAGCTGTGGTGTAGGTCACAGACGCGGCTCAGGTCCTGCGTTCCTATGGCTGTGGCATAGGCCAGCAGCTGTAGCTCCGATTAGACCCCTAGCCTGGGAACTTCTATATGCCACTGGTGCGGCCCTAAAAAGAAAAGCAAAACATAAATAAATTAAATAAATAAAAATAAAGTAAAAATGGTAAAGATGGGAAATTCCTGCCATGGCCCAGTGGATTAAGAATCCGATTACAGCAGCTTGGATGGATGCAGAGGCAGGGGTTCAATCCCCTGCCAGATGCAGTAGGTTAAAAGGATCCAGTGTTGCTACAGCTGTGGCATAGGTTGTAGCTGCAGTTCAGATTTAATCCGTGGGTCAGGAATTTACATATGCTGCAGTTGTGTCCATAAACTAAAAAAAAAAAAAAGATTAAGATAGTAAATTTTATATTTATCACAATTTTTAAAAAAAATCAGGCGTTCCCATCGTGGCGCAGTGGAAACAAATCCCACTAATCACCACGAGGTTGTGGGTTTGATCCCTGGCCTCGCTCATTGGGTTAAGGATCTGGCATTGCCGTGAGCTGTGGTGTGGGTCTCAGATGTGGCTCTGATCCTGCGTTGTCGTGGCTGTGGCATAGGCTGGCAGCTGTAGCTCTGATTCGACCCCTAGCCTGGGAACCTCCATGTGCCTCAGGTGTGGCCCTAAAAAGCAGGAAAAAAAATCTGTTTCTTTGGTTTCTAGTTTCTAGAAAGTTTCAGATATATTGAAGAGTATAGGCTCTGAAATCTGACACACTTAGCTTTGAATCCCATCTCTCTGTCATTTACTAGCTTTGTGACCTCAGGTAACTTAATTAATGGACCCTCAGTTTCCTAACTTGCAAAAGGAGATAATACCACCATATAGGGGTAATGGGATGTTAGTAAATTACACATTGGTAAAGCACCAGGTTTAATGTCCTAACATGTGGTAGGTACTCAGTAGTTACTTCAGTATTACTCTTGGGTATTCAGTTGTTTCAAGGGACTCTCTTCATACTGGAAGTTTTTTTTGTTTTGTTTTGTTTTGTTTTGTTTTTTAAGGGCTGCAGGTGAGGCATATAGAAGTTCCTAGGCTAGGGGTTGAATCAGAACTACAGCTGCTAGCCTACACCACAGCCATGACAGTGCCAGATCCGAGCCTCATCTGCAAACTACACCACAGCTCATGGCAATGCCAGATCCTTAACTCACTGAGCAGGACCAGGGATTGAACCTGCATCTTCAAGGATATTAGTCGTGTTCATTTCCACTGAGCTACAATAGGAACTCCAGGACTAGAAGTTTCTTAGTGGCATGCACACAGTAGGTGAATCAGCAGAATTAAAAGTTTTCTTTAAGCACAGTGAGATGAAGGAGAGATTGAGCCAGAGCCAGGGATTTAGTGGGAAAATTGACTTCCCTGCTATTTCTAAGCTACCAGATAGGATTTTACTAACTGGTTTATGAGATAGGACAGAGAACATTTATGGTTATGGTTGAATTTATAGAGTGATAATAAGCCTTGAATTGATTTCTTCCATTGGTCCTCATTCTGTCCATGACCTGCCCTCTCTGTGTTCTTTAGGGTCAAAGCACGAAGTGGGAGCTCTCAGCGACAACACCAGTCAGCAGCCAAAGACCTAACCCAGTCTCCTGAAGTCTCCCCAACAACTATCCAGGTGACATACCTCCCCTCCAGCCAGAAGAGTAAACGTGCCAAGCACTTCCTTGAGTTGAAGAGCTTTAAGGACAATTATAACACACTGGAGAGTACTCTGTGATGGGGCCGAAGGACTCTCTCTGTTGATGGAGCTGGACAGACTTCAGTGTGCTTGCCCGGCTGCCCTCAGGTCATCTGGCTCAGCAGCCCAGACTGGATCAGCTGACGCTCTGGTTTAGAGCTCTTGCCTAGAGGATCATTCTCCAATGCTTTCCTTTGTCCAGTTTCAGAACATCAGTTAAGACTTTATTTTCCCTTGGTAGCACTTTCCTCTGGATTTGAATTCAGATGTTTTTCTTAATCTTTGTCAAAAGTTCCTTGAAAATCCTCACTTGATTTTGATCATGGTTCATCTGCACTTTTCCAGACTATAAATAAATCCCAAGGGTGAGAGTTGGGGTGATGGGGCTTGGTGTCTTGTCTTCTGTATCTCCCCCTTTGTACAGAGTTGAATGAGAACCGTTTGGGTTTGAGACATCTAAGAGTTCATCAATAGAAAAGGCATACAGGAACTGGTGGGGAGGTTGGGTAAGGCCCTACATGGTATGTGGAATAACTTATTCTGGTGTTCCACCTAAACCAGCCTGTGTTGAAACATTAACACGGCTTCCCTAACATGCAAGGATCTGCCTTCCACTTCATTCCATGTTGTCATGAATAAATTGGAAAGGGGATGTTTTGACACCCGACATAATTCCATCCCCTCTCATTTGGGGATAGTGTGAAGAAATGGTCAGACCAGTATACTGGTCTGACTTTATAATTTAATAAAATGAAAAGTGGAAAATAAAGCATGTGATTCATTCCTTTACAGTTGCCTTTTAATAAAACAGGCATATAGACCTAGGCTCTCTGGACCTAGGACCATATAGATACTCCCTGGGACCCCAAAAGAAGAAAGCCTAAAATTAGGACTCTGGTCCTTGCTCATAGAATTGCCTGTGATACTAATAGAAGGCTGGAGAACCAGAATTCCCTTCAAGTCTCCAGGGCAGCAGGCCAGGTGACCAATCAACTCCTAGGCCTAGGGGTCATTGTTGGAGGCATAAATGTTGCTATGACTACTGAAACCTTGGTGACTAGACTAAACAGAAAGGAGAGCCTGCTCAGTCTCCTCAGACAGTATCAAGCAAGTCTGTGGACATGTCTATGGAAAAGATGGTAAAAGTAGAAGAGGTATGCAAAGTTGGAAGAAAAGGCTGGGTTGGAGTTTCCCTTCACTGAGACTTGTAGAGAAATTTACCAGAAATGGATCGTTTCTTAATAAAGGCCCCTGACAAGGGAAGGATGGTAAGGATTGGGAGACCATGTCTGGCACCTAGTAGATGTGTCAATATTTGTTGTATCCACCTCCCATAGGAAATTTGCTACTACGTCTCTCAAAAGAGGAATGTGTCTCCCATCACATTAGGGTACTGAGGGTGAAGTACTGGAGATCAAGGCAGGTCAACAGAACTCCCTTTTCTTGCAGGGTTTTCAAAGGGCCATGGGGCTGAAGAAGATGGTGGACAGGTAATCTCTGCTTCTATCACTTCCCTTACCCTTCATCTTGACCTTTTCACCCTCCTGTTCTCCTGAAGCCACCTGTAGGATCTGTTCCATCGTGTTAGGGGCTCATCAAGAAGGCAAACAGGTGTGGAGGGGGCAAGAAGCAGCCCTTGTTCTCACAAGCAGAGATCAGGCTCCTAGTGCCCATTAGGTTAGGCTCTATAGACGATGGTTTTTATTACCCCTTGCTTACCGTTCTTTGAAGGAAAATTGGAGCAAGTTTTTGTTTTGGTTTTTTAAGGACAATTCAAGTATTTGCTTTCTGGCATTGTACTAACCATGTGGTAGGTATTCAGTGAGTATTGAATAAATAAATAGACTCAAAAGACTAGGCTGTATGCCTCCATCACCTGTGGAGCTTTTAAAAACACAGGTTTTTAACTCAGAATGTTCTAAACGGTCTGGGATTAGGTAGGATAAATCTGCTTTTTAGGGTTTCACCGGTTATATCCAGATTTACCAAGGATGTCAGGTAACAAGTATGTTTACAGTTTTGGTGGGAGTCAAGACTGATGGAACCTTTTTTATAAAGGTAGTTTAGTGAAATCTATCAAAATTTTAAATTGATATATCCTTTGAACTGGCAGCTTTTATTTCTTTATACATACCTGAAAAGTACGAGAATGTACATTCACAAGAGTATTCATGACAGCATTGTTTACAAAAGTCAAGCTAGAAACAACGTAGACGGTTAAATTATGATACAAAAATACTAGGCAGACTTTATAGACTGAAGTAAATCTTTATGTGTTGATATGAAAAGTCCAAATTGTGAATTGATACTGCTTATGTAAATGTACGATTTCATGTCAAAAAATTAAAATACATGATAGAAAATTTTTCTGCAAAGGTACACAAGAAACTGATACCTTTGTTGAAAAGAACTGGGGCAGAAGAATGAAGCTTTCACTTCTTCACTTAATATATACTTCCCATATGGATTTAATTTTCCAGCCATCGGTAAAAAAAAATCTTTTTTTTTTTAAATGTCAACAGGGGTTATCTGAACAGAGGATACAAATGTGAGAGAGAAAGAGGGAGATAGGTATATTCCTTTTATATATCTAATTACCCTTTCAAGGAGTTTGCAGGCTTCTAACATTAGCGCAGAAGTTCTGGTGAGGAAGCAACCTCACTGATGGGGTTTTTGTCTCCACTCCTAACTCCAGCCCATTCAACCCTACCTTTATGCCTGGGGCAGGTGGCGAAATTCACATACTCACTGTCTGTGGCAGATGACATTAAGCCGGAGGAGAAACCCATATGCCATCCTAAGGATGCAGAACACCATGTTACAGGAGTTGGCACTGGTCAACAAGCAACTATTGATGGTGAGTTCTGGCAAAGGTAACCTGAAGTTTCATCCTCTACTGCCCTGTGCCTTTGCCCACTGGAATTGCCAAGTTCTCAGTCTGCCATTACTCACCTATCTTATTTGCTTCTGAGGTTTTCACCATCACACCGGAACAGTAACTCTTTAAAACTAATGCTTTTTTTTTTTCACAGATTCTTTACATCTAACTGCAGATGGCTCATTCTAAAGTCCCAAAGTGTAGTCTAGTCCTTGCTCCTCTCACCTTGCTAAGACTCAAAACTGCTTCTTAGTGTCCAGCACCTGCCTCTCAGAACCTCTTTCTCTCTCCCTGGAGTCCCCATTTCCTGTCATGTCACCATCTTTGTCTCCCAGGTATCTAGAAAATTTTCTGGTTAATGGAATGTTCTTAGCAAATATTTGCTGAACGTGGGGCTTCACCCACAGTGGGAGAAAAAAAAAAATGGGTAGGCTTCCCCTCCGATGATTCAGCCTGTATGCTTCTGCCTAGCTCTATGTCACAGCTAAGTTTAGATCCAAGAGAACATGTGATTGGAAAGCAACCAGGGAGAAAGAATGAGAAAGGGGGGTAGGAGTTCCCTTGGTGCACAGCAGGTTAAGGATCCAGCATTGTCACTGCAGTGGCTCCGGTCACTGCTGTGGCATGGATTCGATCCCTGGCCTGGGAATTTCCACATGCCGCAGGTTTGGCAAAAAGAGAGGGAGAGAGAAAGAAAGGGGGCTAAACAGAGGGCAAACATCATATCCTATTCTGCCCTCCCCACCAGGTACGTCAAGCTGCCCTGCACCAGCTGTTTGAAAAGGAGCATCGGCAGTACCAGCGGGAACTAAATCAGATGGGCAAGGCTTTTTATGTGGAGCGACTCTGATAGCATTTGAAACATTGCCCTTCCATTCTCACCATACCTGCTAACCTAGCCTTCTTGAGCCCCACCACCTCGAACGTCCTTCCCAGAACTCACCTGGACCTAATTACCTGTCCAGGATTTAAGATATCGCCCCTGCTCTCATCTCTTTCATGCCCATTTCAGTCCCCTGATGCTACTTGGGAAATAATCTATAAAACAAAGGTAAAAACAAGAGTGACGCCTTGTGGTCAGAATGAGATTTGCAGTTTTGATGTAAGTGGGAGGAGGGGAGGTGGATAGATAGATGGACAATGGGAGCAGAGAATCCTGATTTGTTTTAACAAATAAAACTAGTTCTTAAAGGTTCAAACTTGGACCACTGGCTCATTCTTTCAACCCTAAATCTTGATCTGTTTCAAAAGTGTTTATTCATAGCTGCCATAATCTTTTCTTTCTTTTTTTCTTTTTATGGCACCTGGAGCATATGGATGTTCCCGAGCTGGGAAACAAATCCGAATTTCACCTGAGGCCTACACCACAGACACAGCAACACCAGATCCAAGCCGCATCTGCGATCTACACTGCAGTTTGGGGCAATGCAAGATTTTTAACCCAGTGAGTGAGGCCAGGGATCAGACCCACATCCTCGCGGAGACATCAGGCCCTTAACCCCCTGAGCCACAACGGGAACTCCCAGCTGCCATAATCCTGATATAGCTTCCTAGATGTTGCTTACCACCTCTCAGATCTCACTCCCACTGATGTTTTCTACATACTTGGACAGATAGCTCTGCATATGGCTTTAATCCACAGGCACTGTGGTGCTTGATGTCAGGAAGCCTGAATTTTAGTTTTCAACTCTGCCAGTTATTGTGAAACCTTGGACAAGTCTTTTTGCTGTATTTTTTTTTTCTTTTTCTACGCAGCATGTGGACGTTACCAGGTTAGGGGTCGAATCGGAGCTACAGCTGCTGGCCTACACCACAGCCACAAAAACGCAGGATCCGAGCCGCATCTGTGACCTACACTGCAACTCATGGCAATGCCAGATCCTTAACCAACTCAGCAAGGTCAGGGATCAAACCTGCATGCACATGGTTACTAGTTCAATTCTTTTCCTCTGTGCCACAAAGGGAACTCCCAGGTTCCTTTGATTTTTTTTCTTTTCTTTATTTGGGGCCCCTCCTGTGGCATATGGAGGTTCCCAGTTTAGGCGTTAAATTGGAGCTGTAGCCACCAGCCTACACCATAACCACAGCAACACCAGATCCAAGGGGCATCTGTGACCTACACCACTGCTCATGGCAATGCTGGATCGAACCTGCCTCCTCACAGATACTAGTTAGATTCGCTTCCACTGAGCCACAATGGGAACTCCAAGTCTCTTTGACTTCTGCCTGAATTCCTACCTCTGCAAAATTACTGGGTTCTAAACTCAAATATCTTTAGGGTCAGGCAGATAATATAGCAGATAAGGAATAAGGAATGGTGGGATTTATGGGAGACTGGAAAGAGCATGCTAAATCTAAATGCATTCAAAATTCTGAAAAGCATTGATTTTTTTCTTCTTCTTTGGCTGTACTTGTAACATGCAGAAGTTCTGGGGGTCAGGAATTGAACCCGTACCACAGCAGTGACCTGAGCCAGTGCAGTGACAATGCCAGATCCTTAATCCACTGAGCCACAAGAGAATTCCTGAAAAGTACTGATTACTCTTACGCCTCTGTAGGCCACAGAGAGTCTTTTTTTTTTTTTTTTTTAGAGAATCTTATTGATATCTTTATGTACAAATGAAATCTCAAGCCAGAGAGACTGCTATTTTGCAGCCAGTAACAGGTGCAGGAACACACCATCACTCTCTGATGTATTGCCATCATACATACTTTTCCTAGTTCCCTCATCTTGCCATCTGTGTTCTTGTTAGTTACCCATCCTTTCCACAGTGATTATTTCCTGCCCTCAGTTTCCTGTGGTTCTATTCCCACCGCAAAACTCACACCTTTCCATTCCCGCTCCCACAAGTCTGTCTCTATCCTTCAATATGCATCCCCCCTTTTTTTTTTTTTTTGGCGTGTGGAAGTCCCCGGGCCAAGGATGGAGCCCAAGCCACAGTAGTGACAATGCCAGATCCTTAACCCACTGAGCCACCAGGGAACTCCCCCAATACACATTTTTCATCTCAGCTGTCAGAGTGTCTCCTTCTTCCTCTCCCGCTTCACAGCCCACTGGTGAGAAGCACAGAAGGATGGGAGGATATAAAGAGAAGAGCACATACTCTTTGGAGTCAAGTGTGTGCTCCAAGTCTGGCTTCACATCATAATTGTTGTGTCACCACTGTGTATGTTACTTCTCTGAGCCACAATTTTCTCTTCTGAAAATGGGAATAATAATGGAGTTCCTGCTGTGTTGCAGTGGGTCAAGAATCCAAATGCAGAGTTCCTGTTGTGGCTCAGCAGGTTAAGAAACTGACATAGTATCCATGAGCATGCGGGTTTGATCCCTGGCCTCACTCAGTGGGTTAAGGATCCAGTGTTGCCACAGGCTGCAGCACAGGTCACGGATGCAGCTCGGATCTTATGTTGCAGTGGCTGTGGGGAATGTATAGCTGCAGCTCCAATTCGACCTCTAGCCTGGGAACTTCTATACGCCACAGGTGCAGCCATAAAATGAAAAAAAAAAGGACCCCAAACTGCTGCGGCTTAGGTCGCTCTGAGGTGCAGTTGTGACCTCCACCAGCACAGTGGATTAAAGGATCTGGCATTGCCGCAACTGCAGTGTAGGCTGTAACCGTGGCTTGGATTTGATCTGTCACCATATGCTGTAGGCGTGGCCATAAAAATGTTTTTTAGAAGAATGTTTTTTAATGGGGATACTAATACCCATCTCACAGGATCATTATGAGAATTAAATAAGATAATGTCTGCAGAGAGCAAGCGCAGTGTGTGGCACACCATATGTATCCTCCCTTTTCTGTCTTAGGAGATTTCCCTGTGATCCAAGCCCTTCACAGTTCCCCTCCTGACCCCCTGACCAGCCCCTTTTTGTAGCTCAAATGTCATTCTCCACTCCAGACCTGTCTCTCTTTCTGTCCTACATATTTATTCATCTTCCAGCCCCCAACAGCCCTGCTTCCAAAGCCCTCTTATCGTTTTGTTTGTTTTTGTTTTTGGGTTTTTTTTTTTTTTTGCTTTTTAGGGCTATACCCCGCAAAAGAAGTCCCCAGGCCAGGGGCTGAATAGCCGCTGTAGCCACTGGCCTACACCGCAGCCACAGCAACGCGTGATCCGTGCCGCATCTGCGATCTATACCACAGCTCACAGCAACGTCAGATCCTTAACCTACTGAGCGTGGCCAGGGATTGAACCCCCAACCTCATGGTTCCTAGTCAGATGCATTTCCGCTGTGCCACGAAGGGAATTCCAAAAGCCTTCAATAACAACTCATGGGAGGAGTTCCCATCTTGGCTCAGTGTAGGCTGGCGGCTACAGCTCCGATTAGACCCCTAGCCTGGGAACCTCCATATGCCACATGTGCGGCCCTAGAAAAGAGAAAAAAAACAAAAAAATTCATGAGTTGTGCACCAAACAAGACATGGAGTTCAGAGTGGGGGAGACGGGCATTGAACAAGTCATCACAAGTATAATGAGTTGAGTAGGAGACAAAAAAAAAATCACACACGTGTGATTTGACCCACAAACATGACTGAGTCTTCCGTTCCTTCTGCCTGTTCCCCACCCTCTCTTCCCTGTGGGTCCATCTCCCTCAGATCTTGCATCGTCCCTTGCATCTGGATCCCAGCTGCCCCTGCTGCTTACATATGGCAGCATAGCCTGGTGTCAGGAGAGCAGGCTTTCACATGGCAGGTCTGGGTTTGAATCCTGGCTCTCTCTTACTGCCTACATGGCCTTAAGCAAGTAACTTGCTTCTGGGTAACAGGGTTTTTTAATATGTAAAATGGTGATAAGGCCTCTCTCACTGAATTACCGTGGGGATTACATAAAGCACTGAGTGGAGAAGTGGTATATAATATTCAATAAATGATAACCCATAATGATGTTTTCCTGTCCTATGATAGTTTTTCTCTTTTTACATCTTCTCCATTACCTGGCTGCCCCCACCTCCCACCACGCACCCTCACTGACCCTTTTTATTCCTCCTTCCTCTGTTCATTAGGACCTACAGAATGCCCCACCCCCTCTGCCTTGATCCCTGACCTTGGCCTCTCTCCCCAGGGCTTGTCAGTGCGAGGCTGGCTCCAGTATTGGCAGGCCGGCCCCCCACGGAGCCCATCTCCTTTGATCCTCTCTGCCTGCTCTGTCCACTCTCATCACATCAACGGAGTAGTTCACCCCATCATACCCATCCACCCCTTTTCCCTCTGTGGCTGGTGCCTTGCCCAGCTCCTCAGGCTCAAAATGGTCAGCCTTGTCTGAAAAGACTGCACAGAAGTTACTTCTAGGAGAGCTAGAAAGCTCTCATCAGAGGCCATGTGAGGTTTCCACCAAGACATGCCATCCTGTCAGTCTCCCAAGAGAGCTGTGCCTCCCCGACATCAATATTTCCAGTCTCTGCCTCTATTTCCCTAGTGTCCCAAACACTAAAGTCCTTTCGATTCCTGCCAGTCCCTTTCCCAGCCTCTCTCCCTCCAGCCTCTGGTCCTCCAGGGCAGCTGAGGATCCCAGAGAAGGGAACTAGAACTTGCGGAGGTTTGCAGGGGTGGGGTTAAGGGTAAAAAGGAAGGTCAAGAACGCAAAAATTACACACAAAACGAAAGCCATAAAGGAACAAGGACATAAGACAACACTACAGGTGCCTACCTTGGGGCTTGTAGGCCCATTTGCTAGTCTTCCCCTGGAAGGCAAGAGCCACACAATAGGAATTGACTGGGGCTTGGGACAAGCTATCGATCTAGATCAAGGGCACTGTCGAGTTGGCATATGTATTTGTGTGTGTGTTTGTGTGTGTGTGTGTGTGTGTTTGGGGGAGGTGTCCGGATTAATGGGAACAAGGACACATGGAACAGGCCTGGGGGCTAAAGCTGGGCACCCTCCTCCCACCCCTACACTTCCACCCAAGCCCCTCGCCTCCCCAGTGCAGCTATAACTTGGGCTCCTTTCTGCCACCGTAGAGAGAAGCATCTGCCTGCCACATGACGTTCAACAGACCCGATTCTCTTTAGAAGAAAAATCTTCTAGAAAGACAGGCACCAGACTGGATTCCTACGAGGGAAGACCCTTAGAGAAGCCAGCCCAGGAACTCACGTTGTAAAAAGCCTCAGAAGGGGCTGAGCGTCCTGAGGACCGCAGGCTGTGTCCTGGCAGACGGGGTTTCCTCCCTCACCTTGAGCTCCTAAAGTCTTAGTTTCAATTCTGCAAGGCGAGAGAGACCCTAAGTCTTCTCTGGAGCCCAGGATGGAGCCCACTAGTGAGCAAAGTCACTCTTCTCTTCCGGACATCCAAGAGTGGCTTTAAGAAGGATGCCTGGAGGACATGGGGAGAAGGTGAGAAGGGACACGATGGTGGGAAGAAGCAGCCAAGCCTTCTGGAAATTACTCATGGCCACTTATCTGGAGTACTTAAGAGCGAGAGTGTTCCAAGAAGGTGTCCCCTGAAAGGCCTTCGGCAGCCTTGTGGGGTGTTGGAAAGGTGAAGCAGGATGTGTGAGTCCCTCACCCCCAATCCCGGAAAGCCTTGGGGCAGCTGGAGCCGAGCTGGGGAGAGCAGGTGGCGAGGTTGACAAGGAGCTGTTGACACTGCTGATCCTCTGGGCACTGGGGCCGTGACATCAGTGGAAGGAGCTTGGTGCTGGAGTTTGGGGAAGGATAGGTGCCCGGATGTGGAGCTCGGCCAGGTTTAGGCCAACGTGATCCAGCAAAGGCCAGGTGCTGGTAAGGAGAGGAGCCGAGACGAGGATGGCACGGAAAGCAGATTAAGAACCGGCTGTCTTGGGAGGCAAAGAGCAGGGATCGGTGCCCTTCCCCAAGTAGGTGGCGTTCCATCGAGCCGTGCTTGGTGCCTGGTGTCACTAAACTGTCCTTTTCTCTGCAGTGGGGAGGAAGGCAGATGATGCCCAAAGCTCTCCTGCCTGCTTCTGTGTGATATGTTTGATATTGGGTTGTTTAATTAGGAACCAACTAAATGTCAAACATATTCTTACAGCAGTAGGCAATTTCGCATCATACTCTTTCCCACCTCACCTTCTGAGGCTCTGGGGCTCCTGTCTTCTTTAAGGAACCTCTTCTTTCCAGAACCCTTTTGGAAGACCAGTGGCTGCCACCTATGTGGATTGCAGTCTTAAACTGGAAGGCCAGTGTGGGAGCAGGAGAGAGCTGGAGTTTTTTGAGTCTCACATCTTCTTCTACATTTCCCTTGTACTAAAAGGGATATAGCTCTGATTCTCTCCTGTCTTTGTATTTTTCTCCTCCTTATTCAACCCCCACCTTACTATCCACTGCTTCCTGTCCCTGGGACTCTCTTGTTCCCTAAGTCCCATAGTAGGGGTCTTTGGTTTTTCTGCTTTCCTTCAAGAGTCAGCTGTTTGTCTATCTCCATATCTACCTCCAGCGACAGGAAGCTCTCCTGAGTGGATTCCAGCTTTGCCCTCTGTGCTGGTGGGTGTTTCACTCACCCCATTGTTGGGGCCTAGTATTAACCCATCTAGGAGTTCCCATTGTGGCTCAGCAGTAATGAACCCAACTAGTATCCATGAGGACATGGGTTCGCTCCCTGGCCTCGCTCAGTGGCTTAAAGATCCCATGTCACCCTGAGCTGTGGTGTAGGTCTCAGACTCGGCTTGGATCCTGCATTGCTGTGGCTGTGGCATAGGCTGGCAGCTGCAGCTCCGATTCAACCCGTAACCTAGGAACTTCCATATATTGCAGGTGCGGCCCTAAAAAGAAAAAAAAACACTACCCATCTATTCTTGACATAATGACTAATGAGAGTCATTTATATTCTTCCCTGATAGCTCTTGTCACCTTGAACAGTGACAAGAACAGGGAGACATCTTCTCAGACTGTATGCTGCCAGTATCTGGGATCAGTTGCCACCTGTCAGTAACAAGGCTCCAGGTGGAAGAATGAACATGGCCTGGAACCAAGCCAGGGAGAAGAGAGCTGGTGGTGATAATGATGATGATGATGATGATGGTGGTGGTGGTGATGATGATGGTAATGGCGATGAGTGGGGCGAGTTAAGAAAGGAGCAGAGGGTGAGGAGAAGAGTAGAGAACAATACAGACCTCTGTGGGCAGAAAAGTTCTATTTAAAGATCTCTGTGAGGAAATGGAGGACATGATCCTATCTGAATTACTCTGACCGTCCCCCACCCCTCTCTCCCCTGCCCCACCTGCTTGAAGCTCTGGGATGGCCTTCTAGAGCCCAACCCTATCCCCTTACTCCACCCCTGTGGCTCTTAAGGGGGAGGAATGATGTCTTCCTGCCAATTAGAGACTCTCAGAATAGCACAGTAATTCGATCTGGGGATCTGGGGGAATTGTCAAGGATCACGAGTGACCTCCCCTCTTCACTGCTGTTTAAGCTCCCTCAATACCAGGAATCAAAAGGTAAAACTCAACCAGTGGAATTTGATTAGCCTCCAACACGGTTTGGGAGTAAGGGGAACATGAGGAGCAACTAAGACCCTTGGGCTGAAAGCTACCATCCTCAAATTGCCAAAGTACCCTTCTCTATTTTAATATTCGACCCCTCCCTTCTCCCTGCTCTTTTAAAATACCGGTGGAGTTGCCCAGAGTGAGTGGAAAGTTTCAGGGTCAGGGAGAACCCTGTCCCCTCCCCCTCGCTTTCCATTGTCTAAAATCAGCCTCAGCTGTTCCCCATTTTTCTTTGCTAGTGATGTCAGTCTATCAAAGTGTCTCACCCTGTGTTCCCCTAGGAGAACAATGATAGGGTGGAGGGAGCTGGGAAGACCATATTAGGAACAAGAGGTGGAGTCATGAGCAGAGATAAAGGCTCAAGTCTGGGGAACTAGTCACGAAGCCAGCAGCCCCTCCTTCCTTGCCCTAGTCTCCAGTCCTTCAGTGTTCTCAGGTGAGCTCACCGACGGCCGCTGCTCAAGATGGAGGCCATCAAGAAAAAGATGCAGATGCTGAAGTTGGACAAGGAGAATGCTCTGGATAGGGCGGAGCAAGCTGAAGCTGAGCAGAAGCAGGCAGAAGAAAGAAGTAAACAGGTAGGCCTTGGCCTTGGTCTCTCTCACCTGCTGGTGAACAAGACTGTGCGATGGGGAAAGAATTTTCATCGGAAAGGCAGTGACCACTGGTGCCAGCTCATCCTTTGGGTGGGAGGGACTCCTCTTCCTCCCCAGCCTCACTGGATAGACAGAGGACATCTAGGGTACCTGCCTCAGACTGCCCATGTGACTTTGGGAAAGTCAGTGGCCCCCGCTGAGCTACAGTGTGCCTGCTGGATTTAAATGGGATTGGATCACATTTTGGAAGAACCCCTGATTTCTAGAGGAAAAGGTGGGAGCTTGGCATATAGCATCCCTTTTCCCCTAGATGGGTGCACAGACACCCATACCCTAAGATATTTATCCTCTCAAGGTCTTAATTAAAATCTAGCATGGCTTGGTCATCTTAGGGTCAGAGATCACAAGGTCAAAGGCCATAGCATACCCCTGGGGCAGCTGACTGAAACTGACTAGGGAGAAAGTATGTCTCTCTGAGAATTGGTGACATAGAGGCTGAGCTCAGCGGTCTGTCAGAGCTCAAGGGCCCAGGATCTGAGTCTATGCTGCTGTGTATGTATGTCTTGTGTGTGACTCTTGGCGCTTTTATAGCTGGAAGATGAGCTTGCAGCCATGCAGAAGAAACTAAAAGGGACAGAGGATGAGCTGGACAAGTATTCCGAAGCTCTGAAGGATGCCCAGGAGAAGCTGGAGCTGGCAGAGAAGAAAGCAGCTGATGTGAGTATGAAAGAAACAGAGAGATGGGTTTAATCTACACACACAGATCTTCGTGTTAATGACTAAATTCTAAATACACTTGGACATATACACACTGTGGATTCACACAACATAGATGCCCACATACAATTTTGCATAAAACTACATGCTGGCATACCCTTGTAATGGTATATACTTCCTTTCTTCAAGACATGTAGACATCTCATGTTTCTCACCCCCAAACTGGGAATTTAATTATCTTTCCCAAGACAAAGGGACAAAGGGAGGGGACTCCAAGTCCAGACTGCTATCACTTACCCCACCTCCTCCCCCATGCCACATTCTTAGCTTTTGTGTCCAAGGACTGGCACGTAGATATGTGTATTAATAGGGAAACAACTCTCAACTCTCAACTGCCCAGCAAAGCCAGCTCAGATTTCACAATTGGACAAAGGAGGTCACAATGACCCTGGCCCTATATGGGTTTATTTATCTTGGCCAGTGTGGGCATCTGCTCTTAGGCCACAGAGATGTCATAGAGAGCATTGTCTGTAGAGAGAGTTCCCATCATGGTGCAGCAGAAATAAATCCGACTAGGAACCACGAGGTTGTGGGTTCGATTCCTGACCTTGCTCAGTAGGTTAACGATCCAGCATTGCCATGAGCTGTGGTGTAGGTCGCAGACGCGGCTCAGATCCTGCTTTGCTGTGGCTGTGGCGTAGGCTGGCAGCTATAGCTCTGATTAGACCCCTAGTCTGGGAACCTCTTATGTACCACAGGTGTGGCCCTAAAAAGCAAAAAAAAAAAAAAAAGAAAAAAGGCATTGCCTATAGAGCAGCAGAGAGAAGCCTATAATGAGAGACTATAATAGAAATCAGGACTCTCAGGGTGTAAAGTTGTCACCACCATATCTTACTCTGTTATCTTGGCTAAACCACTCAGCTTCTCGAGGTCTGAATTTTTGCATTTGAAAATAAAATAAATTCTCTTTTCCATTTCATGTTATCTCATAATCACCTACTATCCTTCATCTTCAGCCTTGAAGTTTTCCACGAACATAAATTAGGGACTACACAGAAAAGATTTTTGGAAGAAAAGTAACATAGGAATCTTAACAACAAAAGAATGTCCTGGTACTGGTGGAAATACAGTCAATTCTCAGTATTGAGTTAATAGGAAAATAGGAGTATGTGTTTTTATAAAATCACATTTGCTTTTGGAAAACAGCTAGAGAGATGTTTTCGGATCCTCACATTCGGCCTCTTTGACATTAGGTTTCTGGTCTCCTCTTTGGCTTTCTGCCACTTTTGGTGGCCTGGGGAAGCGGGTACGGGTTGTTGAATATATCATGCCAGCGGTCAGAGACACAAAGCATATCATATACGCTATACATATTCATTAAAAGTTTAGGCTACTGTAAACTATTAATTCTCCCTTCTTGGAAAAACTGCAAACAACACAGATTATCCCCAGGACTTCAGGCAAACGCTTGATGGTCTGCTGGAGCTGCCTAACCTGGGTTCTAGGTATGAATGGGTAGAGTTCTTTGTGTGTGTGTGTGTGTGTTTGCTTTTTTTAGGGCTACACCTGAGACGTGTAGACATTTCCAGGCTAGAGGTTGAATTGGAGCTCCAGCTGCCAGTCTTTACCACAGCCACAGCAATGAAGGATCTAAGCTGCATCTACAGCCTACACTGCAGTTCTTGGCAATGCCCGATCCTTTAACCCACTAAGCGAGGCCAGGGATTGAACTGGCATCCTCACGGATACTAGTTGGGTTTTTAACCCGCTGAGCTACAACGGGAACTCCAAGCGCTCTGTGGCTAATACATGGGCATATCGGTAAGTTTTCACAAACTGGCATAATGTCAGGTTAAAATCAATTTTGTGAAATATTCAGTAGCAACACTCTGGGAAAGTTCTTAGGCTGAAACATCTAGTATATGAGCTTGAGGAGGTGTTTCCAGGAGCAATGAAAAGAACAAACAAGTCTAACTAGAGGTCTCTGGGGAGAAAGACTGACACAGAGGTTCTGGACAATATAGCAGTATCACTGATAAAGGAATTTGCTGGCGATGAATTCTGTCCTTACATACACATACGTACATGTTAGCTGTTAGCCCCAACACCGAGTCTACTCAGTATAGTCATTTGAAGGAAACTTCTCTCTCTCTTTTTTTGGCCAAGACCGCAGCATACTGAAATTCCTGGGCCAGGGGTCAAACCTGAGCCACAGCAGTAACTAGAACCACAGCAGTAACAACACCAGATCCTTAACCTGTTGAGCCACAAAGGAACTCCAGTCCAGGTTAAGATGGAAACAGGAAGAAAGTTTCCTTTTCTCAAAGGTGAGGTCATCAATACCACCTGTGTGGTAAATCCTACCACAGCCTGGTTTTGTACAAAGTTTTATTGGAACATTGCCTTCCCCATTCATTTACATATTGTCTACTGGCTTTCTCCTTACAAGGGAGTCGTAGCCAAACCCTATGGGTCACAAAAACAGAAATATTTACTAACTGGCCTTTTACAGAAAAAGTTTGCTGACTCCTACCTCAAAGGGTCAAAGAAGGAAATGAGGGGTTTGTAGACCTGGGGAAAGTACTCTATAAGGAGGAGGAAAAGCTTTAAATTAGAGAACAGGTTCAGGGTCATTAGCAACAAAATATATGCATCTTTGAGGGGAAGGTGCTCTGTCCAGTATGAAGGGGGTTCACAGCTCAGCTTCTGCCCTTGAGATGAATAAACAAGTAAACAGAGCATATTACTTTGATGTATATGTAAGAGGACAAAAAGGAGGAGGGAGTCAAGAACTGCATGTTTGGAGTTCCTGTCGTGGCGCAGCAGTTAACGAATCTGACTAGGAACCATGAGGTTGAGGGTTCAACCCCTGGCCTTGCCCAGTCGGTTAAGGATCCAGCTGTTGCCGTGAGCTGTGGTATAGGTCGCATACACGGCTCGGATCTGGCGTTGCTGTGGCTGTGGCATAGGCTGGCGGCTACAGCTCTAATTTGACCCCTAGCCCGGGAACCTCCATATGCTGCCCCAAGTGTGGCCCTAGAAAGCAAAAAAAAAAAAAAAAAAAAAGGGAACTGCATGTTTACCCAGGGACTTCTGGTTATCTGAGAAGTCTTTTTGGAAAGTGTAGGATTTGCTAGGAATCCTTGAAGAAAGAAAGGGCAAGGGCGTGGCAAGTTCAGTCCAAACTTCATTTATTTCCTCCCTGAATTCATCTAAGTTCCTTTTGTTTTTTATTTGAGGAAAAATATACATAGCACACAATTTGCCATTTTAACCATTTTTAAGTGTACAGGGCAGTGGCAGTAAGCACATTCACACTGTTGTGCAACTATGTCTAAGGTACTTTAAATCTGAGATGAAATCAGAAGCTGTTGAAGGTAAAACAAGGGGAAAGAGGAGTTCAACAGGACATAAGGGTCATAACACCCTTTTTTAGTTTTATTTTTTAATTTTTATTTTCTTGCCTTTATATATATACATATATATATATAATTTTTTTTTTTTTAGGGCCCCACTCACAGCACATGCAAGTTCCCAGGCTAGGGGTCGAATCACAGCTGTAGCTGCTGGCCTATGCCACAGCCACAGCAACACGGGGTCTGAGCTGTGGTCTTTGACCTACACCATAGCTCATGGCAACACTGGATCCTTAACCCACTGAGCAAGGCCATGGATCCAACCTGTGTCCTCATGGATGCCAGTCGGGTTCGTTACTGCTGAGCCATGACAGGAACTTCAACACCCTTTTTTAAGGACAAGAGGTGGAAGGGATGGGGAGAAGAGGGACGGGACGGACAGATACACCTGTTGATGTATTGTTGGTCACTAGGAAAACAATAGCACTGGCCCCAGGCTGCACATCCATCATGCTTTTAAAGGCCATTAGGAGTCAATCCACCTGTTTCCCTGGATCAAGAGAAGATTATCTGTTCAAATCTACCAGCCTCAGGAATGCAGTGGTGCTCTCAGCACTCCTTTAGTTTGTCTAAAATGAGGTCTTCTGCTTCTTCACTAGGGCAAAGGGTGGGTAGCTGGGGGTGGAATAGTGCCCCCTGCTGATCAGTACGGAGAATGACCAAGTTTCATTTTTGTTTCCATAGTCCCTCTCAGATTTCTCCAAATAAAGTTTGAAAAATCCTTAGGCCATCAGGGCAGAGTTTACTGAGGCTTTAAACACTGCTCTTTCTTTCCAGTTCCTGGGAGAGGAAGTCAAATGTACATATTACTCTGTCAAGCAAATTATTTATTGTCTGAGTTGTTTCCGTTTCCTCTGAATAGTCTCAATGTTCAGTATTTCTAAATGGAGCTAGGAAGAGAGTCGCTGGTGGGAGTATCTTCAGAACCAGGCAGCATCTGCCTTGCCTATCGATCTTTTGGGGGTTAGGATTCTTAACTTTATTTATTTATTTATTTATTTATTTTATTTTTGCTTTTTAGGGCCGTGGCATAAGGAGTTCCCAGGCTAGGGGTCGAATTGGAGCTACAGTTGCCGGCATACGCCACAGCCACAGCAACGTGAGTTCTGAGCCACGTCTATGACCTACACCACAGCCCAGGAAACGCCGGCTCCTTAACCCGCTGAGTGAGGCCAGGAATCGAACCTGCAACCTTAGTAGGATTAGTTTCCCCTACGCCACGACGGGAACTCCAACGCCTGTATTTTAACGAGAACACTGGTTCAAAACTGATGCCCAATAGGAGAACTTTGTCAACCTGCCCATCTCTTCATCCCTCATTAACTCCCTTCATTGACTTTTAGGAGATGGGAGAGAACCTACCTGAGCAGCCTCTGAAAGGAGGCTGGATATCTGGGCTCTTTTGAAGATGAGGCCCCGAAAGTGTAGCTTTTGCTTGGTACCTGGTTTGGGAGCCTTTATGGGGTAGGGTGTTTATACTGTGGAGAGGACACAGGGTGCCCTAGCGGGTAGGTGGTGACGGATCAACTCTGGGGAAGTGTGGGGTCAACCGCGAATGTATAAGGCGCCTCACGGGCCGACGATTGTGGACTGCCAGCCCCGCCGCTAGAGAGGTTTAATCACTACGCGCCTTCCGGTTACCATGGTAGCCCACCCTTTTCCCAACCCCGCCCCCCTTTGCTGGCCCGAGGGAAAGGCTGGGAGCGGTCGCCCAGGGCGACTGAGTGGTCCCGCCCCTCGCTCCCCGCGGCGGGTCTCCCTCCAGTGGACACTCTTCCCGCCTGCCTGGCGGTGGGAGGGCGCTGCGGTGCTGGCGTCACATCCGGGAGGGTGGGTGAGTTCCGGTATTTCAGGGCGGAGCAGGCGGAAGTAGGGGTGAGAAGCGGCTGCAGCGCCGAGCGGAGGAGGCAGGAACCCGAGCGCGAGCAGGAGCTGGGTGGTCACCATGGCCGGAATCACCACCATCGAGGCGGTGAAGCGCAAGATCCAGGTTCTGCAGCAGCAGGCCGATGATGCAGAGGAGAGGGCTGAGCGCCTCCAGCGGGAAGTGGAGGGAGAAAGGCGGGCCCGGGAACAGGTACGGAGAGGGCGAGGCGCGTGAGGGATTGGCAGGCGCTGGAGCAGAAGGGACCCCGAACTAGGTCCCATATTTGCGAAGGAGCACGGTCCTTAGAGGGCACGCATATTTGGCGATGAAGTTGGAGCCCGGAGTTTGGGTGGGGTCAGCTTCATTTGGACATCCAGCGGGTGAGGGGGGAACGGGGTGCTCGAGCGAGCAGGCTTGACCTTTGAAGGAATTGAGCCTCGCGGGGCCTGAGGAGTGGTTTTCCTCCTTTCTCCCAGCTCATTCATTCAGTTGCTCCGAGCCGGGCGCGGCCAGGGGAGGGGCTCAGCGGCCTCTCCCTCCCCCACTTCCCCGTCGAGGGCGGGGGGGATTTTGCTCTTGTTGAGGTTTCCGGCCCAAAGGGTGAGAGTAGGTGGATGACTCTCTGGTCTGGGAGGGGCAGAGCCAAACTTACGGTGAAAGGGTGGGGGTTGAGGGTGGGAACCGCCGGAAACCCCCCCGGCCTACCGTGCTGGCAGCTTTTCCGCTCCCTCCTCCTGCTCAGGAAATGAGGCAGCAGCCGGCCGAGAGGAAGCGCGGTGCCCTCCCTGGAGGAGGTTGAGGCCACAGCACCGCCTCCCATCCGCCGGCTGGGGCCCTTTCCTCTTACGGGGAGCCCTTGCAGCTGCTGAACCCATTCCCTCTGTCGAAGTGAAGAGGGAGGGGAGGAGATGATTCGTAAGTCCTTCTGTTAATGCAAATGTAGGTAGCAACAAAAACTTGCCAAAGCTCCCATGATGACCTGGAAGGCAGAAACTTCTGCCAGATTTCAGGCGTTTATTGCTGAAGTGTGAAGAGTGCAAGCTGAATAGGTTAAGAACACATCTTCCAAGCAGAGCTGATAAGCGAGTGTATGTGGCGGAGAATCTGATGGGGTGCCAGTTTCTGTCAAAGTCTCTGGTCGGCCTAAGCAGTGTGGTTGATGCAGACAAAATACTGAGTTCTAAGTAATGAATTCTGAGGAGTCTCTAGTGATATTACTCTGCTCCTTTCCCAATTATCCACTACAGTGTTTTTTTTGTTTGTTTGTTTTTTAAGTTCAATAAATATTTGTTTAACTGAAAGTTGAAACATAAAATGTTAATGACCCGGGTGGTGATTCTTGAAGCCACTTACAGTTTAGAAGTGAGCGATCTAGGGTGCAATCTAGTAGGTGGAGCTGATTTCTTGAGTTGAGGCTTTGGTTTTGGAGGATCTTGAGACTGAAGAGGAAAGTAACCGTTGCTAAAATTTGAAGACCTAATGAAAGACCTCTTATGGTTTATTGGTGTTCCTCATTGTTCTTCCCTTTAGTAAGTTGTTTTTTTCCTTTTTGGCTGCTTCTCTGGGGAGTGGCTGGGAATTAATGCTTTAGGGGGAAAGAGGGAAGGCAGCTGTCTTCCAGGTTAATACTTAAGGTTGTTAGAATACTCATTGCTTCATACAACTGGGTATGGAAATGCTGAGATCTGGTCTTCCTCAGTCACCTATTTCTCAGAGGATTTTTCCTTGGAGTTATGTCAGTAACTTCCAATTATCAATTCAAGTGGAGGTGAACTGGCTGGGTGACTCTTTGTGACAACTGACACTTTCTCATCTCCTTTGTTCTAAAGACCAGATCCTGGTAAAGGGGAAGACAGAGCTAGCCATGTATTGAGCTCCAGAGCCTTAGGCTCAACACTTAAGTAGGCACATTTTAGGAATAGTTCTAGGGTGGATGATGCCCACCCTCAAGCCCTCAGGATTTGATTTTCCAGCTAGGATGTCCTCACCCACTCCCTCTAGGATTTGGTAATTTTCTTTGCATGAAAATTTAGCCCCTTTTCCCTCCACCCTTGGCGACTATAGGGTGATTGGCAGCCGAATGAGCAGCCTCATAAGTTTCTTAAGCTTCTCCCTTACTAAGCCTGCCAAATTTGTTTATCGAGCTTCTTGAGGTCCAGTGAGGAAGTCCTCAGACGGGGAAGTTAGGGTGGTAGTTAAATATTTATGAAACCAGTCAGTATCTTCTCCCCCAGCTTGAGGGAGCCTAATCTTTTGACTTTCTGCTCTAGTGAACTTTGAATTCCTCCTGAGGAGACACCTGTGGGAAGGGAGGGGGTTGCTTGCACTACCTGTTCCCCTCCTAGGGCTTTCAGGAATGTGGGTTTGACTGGCTCCTTCTTGGAGCTGGAAGCTCTGTGCTCCCTGATGCTATCACATGCTGTTAGTGGAACTGTCACTTAATTGCTTTTCTGGTTGCTTTGTGTGAAAATCCAGGCCTTTTTGGGAAGCTGGATGAGTCCAAAGCTGAGACCCAGTCATGTTCTGGAATCCTTCTCTTTTCTACTCTTGGCCTGGAGATTGACCTTTTATAACGTAGCACCTTCTCAAATCCGCTTTCAATTTTGAATCTCCTTTGTAGTTTTTGTTAAACTGAAGCAGACTGCAACATAATATTTAATGCAGTCCCTTTCCTTATCTTGAGTGGGGGCGGGGGTGGTAAAAATACACATGACATAAAATTTACCACTTTGTTTTAAAGTGTACAGTTCGCCCTCTCTGTTTTTAATACCTGTCTCCTAACTTCCATTGGTATTTCTCTTTTTCTGGTCTAAAAGATTTAGGAATACTATTGAGGGAGTGAGTGGGCTTTGTGAACAGCAGTTTCGATTGTGGCCTTATTCCCAGATTCCTAGTCTGCAGGGGTGGGTGGTGGTGGTGGTAGTTAGAATGCCTGACTATTGTGTGGCTTTCTCCTATTTGTGGGATCTGGTGGAATAAGCAACTGGCTTTATCACCTTTCTTTGGTTTAGGTTTGTTCTGCTGATTACCTTTCTCTTGCCTTCATACTAGAACACCTACTCATAGGGGAGAGGCAAATAGCCCTTTGCTCTGAGTGCCTCCGCTCAGCCTCCACCTTTGTTTACTCTGGGACAGATAGCTCTGCTCCCTTCCTTCCAACTTGCCTCCCCCTGGATGAAATTTAAAGTCCCCAAGGACACGGTATCTGGGTAGATACATTCGTGAACACAGTGAACCAGAGCGGTCCTTTACTCGTAAGTCTCAAGCCTAACTTTTCCGTTACTCTTTTCCTTTGAATTTCATCTGTGGCTTTTGTCTAAAAAGAGAAATTCCAGAGTGGCAGAATGCCAGATTTAGGCTAATTCCCTTCTGTCCTTGGCCCTGAGGTACCTTTCAGCAACAGTGCCCTGTCGGTTTCTTGCCTTGATGGGTATGGTGTGCTCAGGGAGTCTCTTCAGTGTGGGAGGATGGTAGAAAATCACTTCATAGCTGAAGCTATCGTCAGCCGTCTTCCAATGTGACCTGAATTGCTGCTGTGTTCCCCTCTCTCACCTTGGGATTTTTGCTTCTTGGGCAGTGGAAAAATCCTATTATTACCTGAAGGAAGGGTCTCAGAGTGTACCTCCAAGCTAGACAGAAGTGGGCGGGCTGAAAGATCAAACCACATCTAAGGCATGCCAAATCTGGGATGACAGAACAGCATAAAGTTAATGTTCCCTAGGGCCATGCCTCTCATTCTCATAAGTTAGTCCCACTCAATCTCTTGGTACAACTTGATGACCTGAAAGGGATAGGCATTGTACATGGAGGTTCTGGCTGGAAGGAAAAGTCAATAGGTGTCTTCCCTTGTTCCTTGAAACATTTAACAGACCTTGATTCTGCAAGCTTTTGTTTCTTTGTAAAGAGAACTGATCCTCTGTGGGAGGAGAAAAAAGGGAACAGTGACTGCCCTCCCCCCTTCCCCACCTGCCCCACAGGGTCTCCTGAGGCTTTTGCTGGTACTCCCATCCTTGGTTCTGTTTTTGATACAGGCTTATTCGATATTTGCATGCTCTAGTTAGGGCACCAAGATGTGTTTTCTCCTCCTCCCTTTTCAGCCTTGCGAAGAATTCTATTGTAAATGCTGATTTGTGGGAGAAACTGCCCGAGCCAGCTTGTTGTCATGGAAACTGTACACCCCCGCCCTCTTAGCCTGTTATCTTCTACTTCATTTGGGTAACTACTGGTGAGCTGGGTGGGGACTTAAGATTTCATGAGCTCCCTTCAAATCTGGGCTTATTATGGGTTTTTTTTTTTTTTTTTTGGTTCTAGGCTTCTGAAGAGGGGTGGGGCAAATCATTGTACTGGCAGTGTTTTATAGTTCTTGCCTGATAGCCAGACTTCTCATAATCTTGGCCTTTTTGAGCTTGTGAGGCGAAATGTGTGTTCTCCTATGGTACATCTTTTTCTGAGAGAGGACCAGAGAATCCTTGTCCCCAAATGGAGATACAAATTGTTTCTTAGTAATTTCAGCATATGCAGACATCTGGATTTTCCTGTAGGGCAGTGGTTATATAGCCCCCGCCCCTGTATCCCTGAATCACCCACGTTTGTCTTTGGAGACTTTGGGGCTGTATCTCTCCTCATAGGCCCTGATTTTTTCTATAGCTACCCCCACCCCTGACTGCCCGGAGGAAATCAGGGTAATAGAATTCAGGCACAGTCTGGGCTGTAGAAGAGAGATCATGTTTACCAAGCACTTGGATAAGCATCTGAACTGGGTAGCGTGCAGGGCAGATTAAATTCTTGCATGGTTGTGGCCGTCAGTGCACTTGCCACCAGTAAAGGTATGGGGAGGGGAGAGGCAGTCAGAGGGGGGAGGCTTTTCTACAGTAGAATTCATGCACATGCAGCTGCCTCCTTTCCTCGTTTCTTGTTCCATTGCCAAGAAGGAGGCATGGAATTCCTTGGACTCTAGCCCGTGCTTTATTGTGGGGTGGAGGCCAGGGAGAGCATTGTCCTAAGCTGTATTGGAGGATGAGGCTAAGGGGACGGCTAGAGGAATAGAAAAGAGTCACAATTCAGAAATTTAGAGGGATGATGGTGGGCATGGAGGAAGCATTCTCTTCTGTCCCCAGTTGGTTTTTTTGGGTTTTTTTGTTTGTTTGTTTGTTTTTTTCCCCCCCGATGGCCGCACCTGAAGCATATGGAAGTTCTCGGGCCAGGAAGAACTTGAACTACAGTTGCAGCAATGGCAGATCCTTTAATCACTGCCCTGCATTAGGGATTGAACCCACCCCTCTGCAGCAACCTGAGCTGCTGCATTTGGATTTTTAACCCCCGGAGCCACAGCAGGACTCTGCCCCCAGTTTTTTGGGTAATGTCATCAAATCATTTTAGCCAGAAGCAACTCCTTGTCATGTTTTAAAAGGTGGGGGGGGGGCAAGTTGAAAGGATGGGAGGTAGATATCCCAGTGTCCCATCCTTCTCCTTTCTGGTCTGGGGGGTTATTCTGGAAAACATTATTCTCTTGGCTAGTCATCCTCCTGGTGTGTTGGGATAAGATGATCAGAGGGTTAACAACTTGACTAAATCAGCAAAGTAATAGGTAATCCAAGATTCCTTGCTTTTCTGCTCTTCCATTTTACGGGACACATAAGAAAGCTGCTGCAGAGTGGGACACACCTCTAAACCAGAGCTCAGGCAAAAGGATCCCTCCCTTCACTGGCTACCTTTTCTGCCACTAGCATGTTTAGGAATTTGAACTGAGTTCAGAAACAGGGTGGTACTAACTGACACTGGACTGGGCAAGGAACTGAATTTTAAAACACTTTTCCTGTGGTACATGTGGGAGTTCATTGATGGGAAAGGGAGGAAAATACATATAATAATATAGAATATATAATCATGTCTACTAGATCTTACGTGCATCTGAATTAAGATAGATCTACCGTGCAAGACCCTGGCTTCCTCATGGTGGTAGTTAACCCCAATCTTGTGTCATAGTTCAACTTCTTTTCACCATGCCTCTGCTTCCTTTTCCCATTCTTTCATTTAAACACAGGCTGAGGCTGAGGTGGCCTCCTTGAACCGTAGGATCCAGCTGGTTGAAGAGGAGCTGGACCGCGCTCAAGAGCGCCTGGCCACTGCCCTGCAAAAGCTGGAGGAAGCTGAGAAAGCTGCTGATGAGAGCGAGAGGTGTGTAGAGGGGCCCGACAGTGTAGATTTCAAAAGAAGTTCAGGGAGTTCCCGTTGTGGCTCAGTGGTTAACGAATCCAACTAGGAACCACAAGGTTGTGGGTTCGATCCCTGGCCTTGCTCAGTGAGTTAAGGATTCGGCATTGCTGTGAGCTGTGGTGTAGGTTGCAGATGCGGCTTGGATCCTGCGTTGCTGTGGCTGTGGTGAAGGCCGGCAGCTATAGCTTCTGTTAGACCCCTACCCTGGGAACCTCCATATGCCGCGAGTGTGGCCCTAGATAAGGCAAAAAGACAAAACAAAACAAAAACAAGAGGTTCATAATGGCTCTGTTTGTTTGTTTGTTTTGCTTTTTAGCCCCCCCCCCCCCCCCAGCCTATGGAGGTTCCCAGGCTAGGGGTCGAATCAGAGCTGTAGCTGCCAGCATGCGCCACAGCCACATGGGATCCGAGCCATGTCTGCGACCTACACCACGACTCACCGGATCCCCGACCCACTGAGTGAGGCCAGGGATCGAACCCAAATCCTCATGGATACTAGTCAGATTCATTTCCGCTGAGCCACAATGGGAACTCCTATACCTGTTTTTGTAAACCGTTAACCTATCTTTACCAGACCTTCTTTCCTTCTGTTGTGCATATTTCTCCATTTATGAAGACAGAGTAAGGGTTACCTGGACCCATGACCTCTTTTTTTTTTTTTCAAATGGAAGTTTCCAGGCTAGGGGTCAAATTGGAGACTCAGCCACTGGCCCACGCCACAGCAACGCCAGGCCGCACCTTCAACCTACAGCGTAGCTTGTGGCAACGCTCGATCCTTAACCCACTGAGTGAGGCCAGGGATTTAACCCGAATCCTCATGGATACTAGTTGGTTTCTTAACCCACTGAGCCATAACAGGGATTCACATGACTCTTATAATTGGTATTTCTCTATAAATTGACCTGGTAATCCTTAAATGGGGTCACCAGGGTAGCCTCTACTTAGACAGTACCCACAGTGGTTCTCAAAGCGAGGTCCAGACCAGCAGCACCAGGGAACTTGGTAGAAATTCAAATCCTCAGCAGCCCCTAAACATGAATTTATTAATCAAGAGATTTTTTCGAGGTGGAGCTCAGCGGTCAGTCTTTTAATAAACTCTTTCAACCCTGGCTGCACTGTTAGAATCATGGGAGTGAGTGGTGGGAATCTTTGGAGAGTTTAAAAAATACATCAGAGGGAGTTCCTATCATGGCTCAGTGGCAATTAACCCGACTGGTATCCATGAGGATGCAGTTGGATCTATGGCCTTACTCAGTGGGTTAAGGATCCAGTGTTGCGGTGAACAGTGGTGTAGGTCGCAGACGCGGCTCAGATCTGTTGTTGTGGCATAGGCCAGCGGCTATAGCTCTGATTTGACCCCTAGCCTAGGAAGTTCCATATGCCATGGGTGCGGCCCTAAGAAGACAAAAACAAACAAAAAAAACGCCCTGAGGATGCCTGGATCCCACCCCAGATTAATTAGAACCATCAAATTTTAATGTATGCCCAGGGTTGAGAGCCACAGTCCTCGCACCAACTTATCTTTGTTGAAAATAGCCAATTGGCTCCTTGGCCATATGTGAGTTAAAAGAGAACAAAGGTGCATGGTGACTTGTATGGGATCAAACTAATAAGTCTTTTTCAGAATTAAAAATTCCCTGTTGGGAGCATATTAACACAGTGGGGCTGTGAAAATGAATAAGATAACTATGTGTATCCTATTATATAGTGTCCAAATATAGAGGGAGTGAGGAAAGCAAGTTGCAGAGCAGCATGATATGATTCCTTTGCAGTGTGGGAAAATGGAGATGAGATTTGGGGCATAGAAACCATTTCCGGAAGGGATTATGAAGTCCCCGTGAGCAGGACTAGAATTGGGGATACTTACTTTTTGCTTTATGCCTTTAGACTATGCACTTACCTTTTTAAATAAGTGTGTAAGAGAATATTTAAAAATAATTAGGAGCTCCCGTCATGGCTCAATGGTTAACGAATCCGACTAGGAACCATGAGGTTGCGGGTTCGATCCCTGGTCTTGCTCGGTGGGTTAAGGATCCGGCGTTGCTGTGAGCTGTGGTGTAGATCACAGACGTAGCTCGGCTCAGGCCGGCGGCTACAGCTCCAATTAGACCCCTAGCCTGGGAACCTCCACATGCCACGGGTGCAGCCCTAGAAAAGGCAAAAAGACAATAGATAGATAGATAGATAGATAGATAGATAGATAGATAGATAGATAGGTGGATAGAAATAAAAATAAAAAAATAATTAAACTAAGGTGAGGGAGGTGCTGTGGGGAGGTCTTTGAGTGGCAAACAGAGGAATGGGCTTTAAAAGGTGCAATTCGGGGCCCCCTGGAACTGAGCTGAGGACAGACTCCCCAGGATGTCAGTGCCATATTTGTCCTTATTGTTTCTGGCAGAGGTATGAAGGTTATTGAAAATCGAGCCTTAAAAGATGAGGAAAAAATGGAACTCCAGGAAATCCAACTCAAAGAAGCTAAGCACATTGCAGAAGAGGCGGATAGGAAGTATGAAGAGGTAAGGCACTTTTAGCTTGTCTCTCTCTCTTCAGTGACATCGGGCTTCTGAAACGAATCATGGGTGGAGTCTCCTTGGCTCCACTGAGCTGTACCTGGGTCTCTCCTGTAGGTGGCTCGTAAGTTGGTGATTATTGAAGGAGACTTGGAACGCACAGAGGAGCGAGCTGAACTAGCAGAGTCGTGAGTATCCTGCTCCCCAAATCGCAGTACCAATTCTTTCTGTTCCTTCCCCCTTTGGCTTGCGCATTAGTGTGAGCAATCTAGTATTTCTTCAGCCTTGTTAAACACGGCCCAGAGAGTGGAGTCATCTGGAATGGTTTTTTTTTAGGCCCTACGAGTGACTTTGAGCTGTCTTAACTTACTTGACTAGTGATAGGTGACAAATGAGGCTTTCTCATTTCTTGTAGGGAGGGTTTACAAATTGAGGGGAAAATGAAGCCTAAAAAATGATGAGCTGTTAACCAGCAGGTCCTGCTTGAGTCCTTCCACCATCTGAGTTCTGCTTCTTGAAGCATAGAGGTGGATGTGTGGACTTAGGGTCTGTCTCTGTTTTTACCACTTTGCCAGTCTGCTGGGGCATTTAGGGCAAAGCAGACGTGACCTGCTCTCCCATTGGCCTTGTATAACAAAGTCAGTGCTGGTGCATATTTATTTGTGCTTCCCCTGTTTTCCTTTCTCCTAGACATGACATATCATAATCATGGTAATGTTTTCTTCCCATTTTTTGAGTCCCCCCCCCACCATTTTGCTGCTTGTGTCCTTGCTGTGTTCCTTTTTGATCTTTCTCCCTCCCCACAACCTGGCTTGTGCAATCCCTGTGACTATCACTAACAGCCGTTGCCGAGAGATGGATGAGCAGATCAGACTGATGGACCAGAACCTGAAGTGTCTGAGTGCTGCTGAAGAAAAGGTACTAACCGTTAAACCCACAGAGAGGTTACGTGTATGGTGTGGTTTTGTTTTGTTTTGTTTTGTTTTGCAGCTGCCTCCCCTCCACTGGTTGATTTGTTGAGTGCTTTCTCATCTCTTCACGGAATGCTCCATTCCTCTCCACTTACTTGGCATCTTTCATCTCTTCTTTCCTAGTCGCTTCACTGCCTCTCCACAGGGCCTCTCCTCCCCTTGGGTGATTTGGGGGACTCTTTGGGGTGGGCATCGGTCCCCACCTCCACCCCAGGTAGCAGTTATGATTTGTTCCCGCTAGTGGTTTCTCTCAAGTGTTTTATTAGTATCCACACATTCCAAGTCTTAGCCCAGGAGGGTCCCGTACCACTCCTGACACGTCCTGTGGTAGAGGGAGGAGGGTTGGTGATTGCTCAGATTACCTGGGAACTTCTCTTTCCCCCAGTATGCCTTCCAACTCTCTCTACATATAGGTTCAATTCATGTCTGTGTGTCTCTCTCTCTCCCGTTTTTTATTCTCTTCTTCCCCTTTCCTCTCCTGCGGTATTTAAAATATTCACAGTAAGTGTTCTGAGCTGGAGGAGGAGCTGAAGAATGTCACCAACAACCTCAAGTCTCTTGAGGCTCAGGCGGAGAAGGTAGGGGCTGGTTTGTCAAAGTGACAGGCTTTGGGGCCTGGGCCCAGCCCTGCCCTTGATGAAAGACTGGAGAAACTCATTTTGAGAAACCCATTTCTGATATAATCCAGTGAAAAGTATCCACCTACCCTCCAAATTATGGATTTAATGCTCATTCCTGTGGGCTTTAGTTGCTGGGCCTCAGGTGCCTGGGGTCTGTTTTCAGGCCGATGCTGCTATGTGTACCCTTGGGGGCAACAAATAATATCAGATCTGAGATCTGTTGAGCAATCAAAACAGATAACTTGTCTTTATTATTATCTTTTGGGACTGTTTGTGCCCTCGAGGTGTCACCGCACCTACTCCTTAACCCAGAGGCAAGAAAAATAACTCCCAGGGCTGATCTGAATAAGATCAAAGTTTAGGTCCATTTAAAAAAAAAAACATAAAGATCCTGGAAGATTCTAAGGGTATCATGACTGTGGACATTGATTTGTGTATTTTAAGATGAAAAAGAGCCTTGCTCTTTCTCGTGGATCTATCATTCAGCACATGAAAATATCAAGAGGATGTTAAATGTAAAAGTAAAGGTTGGGAGGTGGGTATTGTCTGTGTGAGTCATTCCTATCCGGAAAGCTTAATTCTCTTTCTCTTAACAGTACTCTCAAAAAGAAGACAAATATGAGGAAGAGATAAAGATACTTACTGATAAACTCAAAGAGGTGAGCTGAGGGGATTATAAGGAAGGGCTCAAAACATTTAGAGGCATATAAGGCATTAATGTAGACTTAGACTAGCTGGCTTTGGTTCTGAAAGGTGTAAAAGGGGAAGAAATAGAGCTCCTTCTATGTCTTACTCATCTCTCACTCTGACTGGTTGCATGTTTCCCCCAGGCAGAGACCCGGGCTGAGTTTGCTGAGAGATCGGTAGCCAAGCTGGAAAAGACAATCGATGACTTGGAAGGTATGGAGCCTGAGGGAGGGATTCGAATAAAGAAATGCAGAGGAAGACCTTGATGGCTGACCTCTTTCCCTGTGCTCTGAAGGGAGTTGGTAGTGACTTGGCGTGCATCCTGTGCCCTGTCCAATGCCACAGCTAGGTGAAGTGGGTCAGATCCTGGAACTGGATTTTTGCATTTACTCTTTCCCTGTACTAAGACTTTGCCTAATATTCTAGAATTTGCATCCTTCCCTTGGAGGAGCCTGGTAATAGCATGTGCCTCCACGTCCCGCAGGGCTACCTTTGGCCATCTTGTTCACCATTCAAGTTGTGGGGGATCTCACCAAGAGACGCAGCGCAGGAGTAACCACTTCTCAGAGCTGACCAGTGCCGGGGCTTTCTAAATACTTCCTGTCCCCACAATTTGGCAGCTGCATCTGCCCCAACAAGGGAAAGTTTGTCCTTTGCTCTGAGATCTCTGAGATATGCTCCTTTAGTATGCTCCAGGTAGCAGGATAGTCTTACTTTGGGAGAGTTTTGGGGGGCAACATGTAGAGCAAAGGGGCCAAGGATATGGGTTACACTTAGTCGGTAGAAGATAAGTGTCTGAATATTAATGTGCGTTTTCTCCTTTTTCTGTTCTTGTTAAATTCACCGTTATTACTGTTAGGAATTGGGCCAACTGGGTGGGAGTGGTATCCTCTCGAGTGCCTTTGATAATTGGAATTTCTAGTCATGACTGTGCTCAGGTTCCCAACCCTTGCTGCAGTTGATTAGAGGTGTCAAAAAGTCCCGTTGGTTCTGGGGATAATGAGTCTGCAAATGGCCAGTCATGGCCACCAGGGTAGATGTTTTCCTAACTGTGGGTTAGACCCATGGTCACACTTTCCCTAATTTCTAATGATTCCCTCTCTTCACCTGCTTTGAAACCTTTCACTCTGTCCCCCTCATTCCTCCCTGTGGTTCCTGTGCCTGTCCAGATGAGCTCTATGCCCAGAAACTGAAGTACAAGGCCATTAGCGAGGAGCTGGACCACGCCCTCAATGACATGACATCTATGTAACTATCTGACAGCAAAGTGGGGCTGGGACCTTGGCTTGTGGGTGGATGGGGGTGCAGGTTTGTGCATAGTGTGGCTCTGGTTTTGTCTTCTGGAAACTAGAATCTCTACTCTTATCTCTAAAACATTGGTGCTGGTTACTTGTTGGCAAAAGCTGGAGAAGCATTTAATCCTGGATCAGTGGTAGAACCCAGATCTGTGTGTAATTTTTATACTTTTATTCATAGCCCCTTCATACAAGAATTGTTCTATTTGTTTTATCAAATTTGGCCTTCTCGGAAGGGATACTGCAGAAGAATCATGTCTTCATAAAATTAAAGGACTAGGGCCCAAAGAGCCAGTGACTTTGGCCCTGGCAACATATAATGAAACTCAGACTTCCTGGGCGTATATGATTTGTGCCCTGATATTAAAGTTCAGGGGAAATACCCAATATTGGAAATACCAAATTCACCGGAAAATCGAGCTGAGTCCCAGAACAAGCCAGTAGTAAAAAGCACCAAAAAGAATTGTTGGGGGACTTCATCTGTTTGCTGTGGATCCCTGATCCTTGACGCTAATCTGCCTCTTTCCCACTAACTGTGACAAGAAGCCAAATGACTCAGGCTGTAGTGTCTGGCTCTCTTTTATCGTTCCTACTGCCACCTCTCCCTTTTTCTCCTCTTCCTTTCTCCCACATTGCTCCCAGACTGATGCAAGTCCTTCTCACCTAGAGTTTCCTTACTTTTTCATACAGATAATTATCAGCGTTTCTGCTCTGTTCTGGATCTGCCCCCTTTCTTCGGGGAACCCAACGCCCCATTCTGGCTCTGGATTCCATTTGGGTCAGCATGGCTGATCCCCAAGGCATTAGGATGGGTGGAGGGGGGGCCACAAAGCAACTTATGTATTTTCTTCCACCCCTCACCCCAAATTAAAATGTTAAGCTGCCGGAAGCCTCATGCCACCCTGTATTTGTGTCATTGACAAAGATGCTGCTGTCCCTAAGAAGGAGCCTTGGGGGTGTGATGTGGGGAGCAGCTATTGTAGGCTCTCCCTCCTCTGACTTATGTAATCAAAGCCACTTTTGTGTGTGTCTATTTTTTTCTTGACATTTAAATTCAACCAATCTGAGTCTATCCGAGTGGCAGACTAGGAGAGGTTCCTGAGAATAGGAGCTCTGGTCTTAAACTCAAGCCGAATGAGATCATCTAAGCCCTTTACTTCCAGGGGCTTAAATCACCCCTCCTGGAATGTTTCACTCCTCTTTAGGTTCTCCTTCTTTGAGAGACCACCAAAGTGCCTCCCAGCACGTATTCTCTACCCTCTCACCTGTGGTTCAGAGGGTGCATCCTCAGAACAGCCAGTGGACCCATATGTATTACCACTTACAGTTGACTAATTACATTATCCCAAGTCACAGAAAATATATAATAGGTAGAATTTTCAGCAGTTTTGTTTCCTTTAAACCTTTCTTACATATCTGAGACTCATTACCATTTGCCTATTAATGCTGCGGTGTGCCACTGGGATATAAGACACATGATAAATGATTGTTATAGGAAAAACCAAAAACGGTCGATCATGCATATTTCAAATATTATACACAAGGTAGTAATTTATTACATGCATAAATATAGTAAATTGCTACTGATAAAAACTGCAGTTTATGTTATGGACTTAAATTCAACTTTTTAGAAATTCCTCTTCTAATTTATGTAGCAGAGATGGTTTAATCTAGATAGCGTAGTCACCATTTGTGCTTTTCTAAATACCTAAGTGTTGTTCACTTAGTACTTCAGTTTCTCAACAGAGTATATATTTAAAACTTGCCTTTTGAAACAGATAGCCAGGTAGAGAGATTTTCCATTATTTAAAATTTAGGCCTCGTGGAATTCAGATTTCTTTCTGTCTATACCATTTCTTTTTGCCACACAGCCTTTGTGATTAAGGTATAGGTTAAGCTATTATTAATTTAGGCACAAGGTATTAAGGTGGTAACAGAAATAACCAAAGATGGAGGCACCATCCCTACTCTCAGGTTGCTTAGAATCTAGTAGGAGAAAGAGCATATTTATAAAACTGAAGGTGATTTATTATTTGATGCCCCCAAATAATAAAGTTTTGTGGGAGTTCAGAGAGGGGAAGAGGTTGACTACACTGGTGGTTAGGAAAGTCTCCTGAAAGTAGGCATGTAATATATAAACATATTAAAACTTTCCTCTTCGTTTTTATTAGATTCCAAAAGATTGGATTTTTGAGAAGCAGAGTCTGGTTGAGGGAAAGTAGATATTGAGCATTTTTGTCAAAGAAGCAAAAGTATAAAAGGACCCAATAGCTGTAAAGGTCCATTTAGATAGAGTAGGCAACAGGTATATGCTGTCATCAGGCGGAGGAGTTTTATTTTGTAGATGATAGGGGTGCCACTGGCAATTTTAAACAAGGATATGTCCTGAGTAGCATATAAGAAGAGTTAATTTGGCAGCTAAGAACATATTGGAAGGAGCGCAGATTATCAGAGTGATCCATTAAGATGATTCCCAAATTTCATTTCATTTGCATACCACTTTGGATGGTTTTTGCCATATCCACATCAGTCTGTATTATTTTTTAATTTACTCCCTTTCAAATTTGTTCCTACTCTCCACAGTTCTAATTTAAAATCAAAGGTTTAGATGTGTACTAGTGTTTTTTCCTAATGCATATTAAAATAATATAGCTAATAAATTTTTTTAAACATTCACAAATGTATACTGTCTGCGGTCTTACACATCACTAGCAGTGATCATGCTCCACTTTAGGAATAGTTAAGTTTATTGCAGTTTCCCAGAGATGATAATCTGAACTAAAGTAGTGGTTGTAGGAGATTGTGCTTCACATAGGCATTTAGAAGGGCCTGACCGCTAAATGCAAGGAGGAAGCATCAAGGATGACTAGTTTTGAGCCTAGGAAGACGGTGGTGTTAAAGTTATAGAGAGGTCACACGGTCCTGGTTTGGGCCGGGGTTGGGGAAGGGAAAGTGGAGAAGAATGTGAAGTCTGTAAACCTGACAGGTATCCAATATGAAAACAAAATCCTAGGAGTTCCTATTGTGGCGCAGCAGAAATGAATCCAACTAGGAACCGTGATGTTGCAGGTTCGATCCTTGGCCTTCCTCATTGGATTAAGGATCCGGAATTGCTGTGAGCTGTGTGAAGGGAGCAGACATGGCTCGGATCCTGCATTGCTGTGGCTGTGGTGCAGGCCGGCAGCTGTGGCTCTGATTCGACCCCTAGCCTGGGAGCATCCATGTGCCGCAAAGTTTGGCCCTAAAAACAACAAACAAAAAACCCCCCAAAATCCTAGAACCTGAAGGCGAGAGATTGATATAAGAGAAAGCTTTGGGAATCCATGAGGGTGGCAGGCAGTCTAGGCCACGGAAGTAAACTTGAGCTCTAAAAGACAGTTGCAGATGTGAAAAGAAAAATTAAGCAAAGAGGAAAATCAGTAGAGGATGAAGTCAGATGGAATTGGTTGGAGGGATGGAAGGAGAATGAGTAGCTTGGATACTTTAAAATCTTTGAGGCTGAGTGATTTCCAGTGATTGTCCACTTCAACAGGTTTAGAAGTAAAGTAATGAAAAGTAATGTCATTGGTGTTTTATTAATTTGAGAGTATATTTCGAGCATTAAGGACAAGGAGAGGAGTCATTTATTTCAAGGAACAAAAGAGTGAATTGGTGAGAAGAAAATAAAGGCATGAAGGAAGTATAGCCTAGAGTAATGATGTCCAGCAGCTTTTGGCAGTGATTTCCATTATGGTAGCCACTAGCCACATGTGACTGTTGAACACTCATTGTGGCTAGTGTGAGCCAGGAGCATAATTCTAGTTTTATTTACTTTTAGTTCACCTAAATTTAATTAGCCACATGTGGGTAGTAGCTACTGCATTCACTGATTTCTAGATGTTAATTTTACACAGAGGAGTTGTCTTTGATACAGAGAAAGGCTTCTTACAAAGGGAAGAGTGAAGAGAAATGAAAAGAAAAGTGAGCTGTTGTACTTTGGTAGCTCCTGTCTTTCCCTATGGCTTGACTGATGTGTGCAAGGATAGAGACCAATCAAGCCAGACAGCAGCAGTGTGAAATTTGAAATACTGTGTCCAGTTATTCTACTTGAGCTAGACTAGCTATGGGAATGGAGTCAAGCATCATTGGTAATCCCAGAGCAAAGTGCTTGACCTCTGAATTTTCTCTCCTCATCTCAATTTCTAAGAAAGAAACACAGGCTGATGTGTGGGAGTCCATTTTTCCACTTTCCTCTCAGTTATCATTGTTGGTTAGGGTGAGAAACAAAATAAAATGTAACTGGACCCCAGATTTGAAACTAATGGTTGAAACTGACCTGGTATGTTGGGTAACCTTGTCTTAGCCCCACACAGACTCTTCCATTCACATGGTTGAATACTCCTCAGCCCTAACATGAGGGGGAAGTTTAAAAAAAAAAAAAGAAGAGGCAAAATCTGTTCTACTTCATTCCTTGAATTTTTGAGGCTTCATGACTGTTAGTTCCCTTTATTCCAAGCACCCACTTCCCTTTTCCTGTTAGAAAATGAAAGTGACCTGATTCAGACCAGTGAAGCCTGTGCCTAAGCATGTGTAGGGTCCACAGATCAGACCAAATGGATTGCCTTTTTTTTTTTTTTTTTTTGGTCTTTTTGCCTTTGTGTAGAGCCGCACCTGCGGCATGTGGAGGTTACCAGGCTAGGGTTCGAATTGGAGCTACAGCTGCCGGCCTATGCCACAGCCACGCCAGATCCAAGCCGCATCTGCAACTTACACCAAGCTAACGGCAATGCCGGATCCTTAACCCACTGAGCAAGGCCAGGGATCGAACCCACAACCTCATGGTTCTCAGTCGGATTCGTTAACCACTGAGCCACAAAGGGAACTCCCTGGATTGTTTGTTTTATTTGCTGTTATCAGGGAACCAAGAACTTTAATGAACCAGTATCTGGTCCTAAATTTTTAGTTACTAGACATAACAGTTAGAAACCTTACTTATTATTACTAAGTTCAAGGTTGAGAGTATAACTGCATTTATCTTTCTGACCTTATGCAATTCTTGAGGAACTATAAGTTCTGGGATTTAATCAGGCAATAAAATTCTCCCACTTCTCCCTTTTATTTCTTCCCTGAGTGGAACAAAGCCATCATTGACCAGAATGTTTTGAGGGATAAGATGCTAATAACACCCATATTTCCCAAGACAGGAGTGGGAGTCACACTAACTAACTTGGATATAGATGCTATGGAAGAGTCAGGTTGCACATGGACTCTATGTAGTTTAACATCAAAAAGTTTTTAAGAAATGAGAATTCAACACAGCTTGAGCCCCTGCTGTTGTCAGTGATGCCCCAGGGAATAAGATAGGTCCAATCCCAGGCTTCATGAACTAGTTTAGACTAGTAAAGGGTTTCTCAGTGGTGTACTTCTGTCCTTTAGGCCAGGATAATTCTGAGGTGTACAGAATCATCCTACTTATTGTTGTCCCTTGCCTAATAAATATCTGTAGGGCCCTCTAAGTTATTGTGACAATTAAAACTTGCCCCCACACGTTTCCAAATTCCCCTCTAGGGGGAGGGGAGGGACATTGTCCCTTATTGAGAACCAGTGGTTTAGTGGAAAGTGCAACTTTAAAAATTCATTCCAATTCTACCCCTAATGTTTTTTGGTTATTCCCCCGCCTCCAGGATCTTTTTATACATATATGCTTTCTGTTTTGGATAGTGTACACAAAGTGGCAAGTATTACTGGGAACATACTGGCCCCCAGCTTCCAGGTGGAACTGGGAAAACCTTGGCCCAGAAGGCAAGGTATCTGAACAGTGCCCTCAGTCAGCCCACAGATACAACTGATTTTAAAGGAGAAAAGTCTTTTTCATATTGAGGTCCTGAGACCATTTTGAAACATACTGTAAAACGAAACTAAAAAAAAAGATGACAAACGCCATAGGCTGACATTTAGGAGTAGATCAGAAAGATGCATCCCCAAATTTCCATTAACCCTGTGTTGGTCAGATGGATTTGAATTCTTTGTACTCCCTCTTTTTTACTTACTTCAAAACATTTTTTTTCTTGTGATGAGAACTCAAAATGATTCTCAGCACCTTTTGTATATTACAGAAAGCAGTGTTAATTATATTTATGTTTGTCATGTACATTATATCTCCAGTGCTTATTTATCTTATAACTGGAAGTTTATGCTTTTTGATCACCTTCATTCAGTCTCCCCTCCCCCCCGCTCACTGCCCTCCTCTGGTCACCACAAATCTGATCTCTTTTTCTATAAGTTTGTTTGTAAGACCTATGTTAGTTCTTGGCACATAGCACAGAGATATGTTGTTTCTATGCATTACAAAATGATCACCACCCTCCCCTCCCCTGAAGATGTGCTCCAAGTAGAAAATCCAGATAAAGCCAGAGGGTTTGAGCACTAAACTATGTGTATCAGCAATGCTTTTGGTTATAAGAAACACCTTAATAGTAGCTTAAGTGAATATGAGATTTCTTTTTCTCTTGTGATTAAAAAGTCTTTTTTTTTTTTTCTTAATGGATTTTATTTCAATTATAGGTGTACATAAATCATCAAAAAGTCTTGATTTGAGTGACCTGTCCTGGTGTAGTTGAGATTTTCTGTGATTCTCTTGGCCCTTTCTTTTAAGGTTGAAATTTGCAACTTTAGTCATTATAGGGCAAGAAAGAAAGCTCTTTTTTCCAGAAGTCCCCAACAGACTATCCCCGGCCAGAACGGGATCAAATGATCATCCCTTCCTGCCAGTGAGGCTGGAAAAGCAGAACAGGATGGTCTTGATTGGCTTGTACCAGTAATTCGCCTTCCCTGGGGCTGGCTGGACCTGCTGTTGGCTGTAACAGGTTTGGGTTTCTTTCAGAAAAAGGTGAAGTTGGATTTTGATTGGCTAGGCCACTGTGATGAGTGTGTCACCCAAACATCTACAACAAGAAGCATTAGAAAGTGTAGGTTTGAGTGAGTGTAAGGATATTTGACCCAATCTCCCATTCATAATGCTGTATTGGATAACTTTACAGAAAAATATTCAACTATTCAGTTCCTTACAAACCCTGATTATTACTGTAAATATATTTCTCATAAGCCAACTGTATTCCTTTCTTTGCCCTGTTTCACTTGTCTCGGTTTCTCAACCCAGGGAATAAATACTGTGAAGGAGGTTTTTTTTTCTCCCTTAAAATGTCATCCTTTCAACTTGTCTGTCTGAATTTTTAATTTTATTCCTCTGTTGGTCTTTCCACCAACTGACTGAATCCTCCTTGCATCCATCCTGCCTTACAGATGCATGTTATGTATACCAGGTAGTTGAAAGACTCAGAGTTTACTTCTGGTACTCTACTAACCTTCCCTTTTTCTCTTTCTCCTCCTCTTTTTCCTCTCCTTCTCTTGTTTTCTCTCCTTTCCATTGCTGCTGCAGAGCGTCTCTACAGCCAACTTGAGCGAAACCGCCTGCTTTCTAATGAGCTGAAGCTAACGCTGCATGATCTGTGTGACTGATGGGCAGGGCTCACTGATGCCCGTTAAGCAGAGCTTACGGCTCACACCACTGACCCGGACCCCAGCAAAAAGCTGATTTATCTTTTTAAAAGTTATTATTTTGCCCTAAGCAAATGGCTTTTTAATTGGGGCAGTTAGAATAGTGCTGACTTCCTAGCTGCACTGTAAAGTGGGAACAGTTAATAGTAATACTGCCTTTCTCTTTTTAATAGATTATGAGTGATGAAGGGAGGGGCCCAAGAGATTATAGTGAGAAAAACTGGGAGGGTTCTGTTTTCCAACCTTGTTTGCTGTCTTTCACTTGTGCACTGACTGTAGGAAATGTTCCCTTGCATGGATGTTTTCTAATAATAAAAGGACTGATTTGACAAGATGTTGTAACTGCCTCATCTGCAGGCTCAGGGATGGGCCCTTCTAACCAGGTAGAAAAAAGGGAAGGGAAGGAACAGGGTGTGGGACCTGAATAGGGGTGTGTTGCCACCATCCCCTTCTCTGACTTGAGTGTTTTCCCCACCTCCTTAGAGCAGCGAGTGCTTTGCTTGCTGGGCAGATTTGATTCTCCCTGATGTTCAGCTGCTGGTTTTCTTCCCAATATATTCACTCTTGCTTCTTTTTCCTGGTTTTCTGTTTAATTGTAAGTAACTGTCACAGGCTAGTTCTGAAGAATAGCTCTGCAAAAATCTCAGTTTTGCTTATCAGGATTTGTTTTGTAGTACTGGCTTTGTTTTCTTTTGAGATTCTCTGACTTAGCTATGGGGGCTCATTTATTTATCCCACTAGTTATCCCAGTCTTCTCTACTTTGGGGGGAAAGCCTGTAGTGCATGAGAACCCTCCTGTACTCTTTTCAAGTTAAGGTTGTGAGGTTTCTACTGGTACAAATATGCCAATCCTTGTTCTCAAAAAAAGACTCCAGCAAGCTGTTTCGAGTAGGTATTGACCTGTGGGTGAAGACTAGAAGGATGGGGGTGGCCGATGGTTTAAGGCCGTCTCCTTCAGTGACTGAAAGCTGAAAGGCTTGGTTGGGTGTCGGGAGGAAAGGAAATGACTGATAAGGTCCCCCAGCTCCCTCCCCAAGAAGGACAGCAACACCTGCAACTTCAGTGGGCAAGCCCGGGGCCCTGCAAAAATGAGTGATGCAATAGCTCACTTCTGTGGCTGAGAAAAGAGCTGCTTTATTAGTCTGCAGTTTCCCTGCAACAGGAGCAAACTAGACCTTAAAATTTACTTCTAGTTTTTATAACGTCTCTCCTTTACCCCCATTAGATAAACTGAAATGCACCAAAGAGGAGCACCTCTGTACACAAAGGATGCTGGACCAGACTCTGCTGGACCTGAATGAGATGTAGAGCACCCCAGTCCCGCCCTGCCGCCGCTCCTTCCTCTCACCCCAACTCCGCCTGAGGCCAGCCTGCCCGAAGCTGACCTTTAAACTGAGGGCTGATCTTTAACTGGAAGGCTGCTTTCTCCTTTCGCCACCTCTCCCACCCCTACCCCTTTGCCCTTTTCACCAAACTGTCTCTGCCTCTCCCGAGAGATTCCAGTTGGGCTAGAGGCTGAGCTCCTTTGGGAACAACTTTTAAGGGAATGTGAGCACAATGCACAATGTCTTTAAAGCATGTCGTGATGTACACATTTTGTAATTACCTTTTTTGTTGTTGTTGATGTAGCAACCATTTGTAAAAGACATTCCAGATAATTCCACAGTTTTGAAACAGCATTCTAATCCCTTTCTCACTTTTGGAAGGTAACTTTTCAGCTTAATGCATATTGCCCTTTCCATAGAGGAAGGATAACAGCGTGTGGGCCCGCCTTACTGAGAGCCAAACAGCCCAGAGAAAGACTTCATTATGGGAAATCTTGTTGCTCTGTAAAAAGTACCCGCCAAACCAGAAAGGTGATTCCAGGAGTTAGCCAAAAAAAAGAAAAGAAAAGGAAAAAAGTGCTGTTCAGATTTTCAGCTTTATATAGTATCTTTGGGCAACTTTTATGTTTTTCATCAGAAGTGACCCAAATTTAGATGATGAGACCTCTCTCTGAGACCAAATCCTCTACCCCCTTCCCAGCTGCTCATAGAATGGATCATGTGCCCCTTATGTTGAGGTGACCACTTATTTGCTCCCCTTCCTCCTTGGAAGAAAGAAAATTATGTTTGCCACTGATTTAGCCATATGAAACTCATCTCATCACCCTTTTCTGGGTCTGAAGCTGCTGTCTCTAAAAGTGCCATCTCATTGTACTTTGTGTCAGTTAGTGCTGGAGAAATCTTGAATAGCTTATGTGCAAAATTTTTTAAATTTTATATTATTTTGAAACTTTGCTTCTTTGTGGTTGGCACACTAGTCACCCCATCTGGCTGTGAGTTCTCTACAGCCTGGGCTGGCAGTGTGCGATCATTTAAAGTTTCCCATACAGTTCTGCCCTGCCCCACCCACCCCCTCCCCCTTTTGGTGAGGTTTCAGTGAGGTCTGTTAGATGTGCATCCTGCAGCTTAATTGGCTTAAAATGTACTCTTCTTTGTGGTCTCTTTGGGGGCCCATTGGGAGAAAGAAAAACCAATAATGTAACTTTTGATACTGAAAATTGCTGTGTCTTTTTGAAATAAAGAACCAGTCCCTCCAATCGACAGAACTACTTGCTTTTATTTCCTAATCCAAATGTGCTTTCTCCACAGGAACTATAAAGTTTGGGTAAAAATCAGGACTTTGTGGGTGATAGCAATAGGATTTGACGTAGAGCATACACTCTGGAAGCTGACCAAAACTGGGGTCAAAACTCAGCTCTCAGATCCCTAGTTGTATGTTCTGATATAAATCATTTAGTTTCATTATCTGTAAAATAAAGATAATATATATTGTTAGTATAAATGTGAAGGTTAGAATTAATATTTATATGTCAGACCTTTTATAGGTTACTTAACACTGGCATCTTCCTTTAAAGTTGTATTCTTTCTTATACATCATGGATTCGTTAGACTCTGCACCCTAGACAACTTCACCAGTATATGACACAGACACATACTCCTATATATGTGTGGTTTTAGTAAACTGTCTTGAGACAGCCTTTGAACTGAACACTTGGATATTTGGAGAAAACAATTTAACAAGAAGAGCTCTCAGAGTATTTGCTTACAGACAGGCTGTGTGTGAAAGGACAGTTTTCAAAGCTGCCTTTGAGTTGCCAGTGCCTGGCATTTCCTGCTCTCTGGCTTTGAGGCTGGACATGAATCTGACTTCCTAGTAGAAATGACACAGCTTCCTTGACAAAGTCCAGCTGTTTATACCAGAGACTGGGAATTTTTTCCGTTTATATGCACGGACAAATGCTGACTGGAAATTACCGCGAAGAAAATCGGTCGGGGGTAGGGGACGGAGGTTGCTCTAGGAGCCACACAGTAACAAACTGAAGGAGAAATAACACTTGGAGAGTTGTCTTTTTTTTTTTCTTTTAGGCATTTCTGCTTGTTCTTTACAATTAAAGATTTGCCACCTAATATGTAAGAAAGTAGCCCTTAGAGGTGCCTTAAAGTTTCCACAATGTCGGTTTACCGTAAAGCTTTTCAAAAACAATCCAGTAATTCTGAGCCAGCAGGAGGCTCCGCCTCCCGATGACGTCACGCCTGCGGATTGGCTGATGTTGGATCTGAGGGAGCCGCTGGGGTTGAGCGGGAACTGAGGGCTGGCAGTCGCCATGACTGGTCCGCCAGCGCAGCGAGGTTTTGCGCTGTTCCGCTTGCCTCTACAACGCTGCCTGTTGCTATTTATCTTTTTGTTTGGAACCCTGGCCAACAAACTTAACGTGCCACAGGTGTTGCTACCCTTCGGCCGGGAACCGGGCCGGGTGCCTTTCCTGCTGGAGGCACAGCGGGGCTGCTATACTTGGTGAGAGCTAGGGGGGTCACGAGGATGTGCACCCCCCACACCACCCAGTAAGGATGGGAGAGGTTCAGTCAACGGAAGAAACCCCAGGAACGCTGTGGTCGCTCGGCCTGAAGGGCTTTATCTAGGGGTTGGGTGGGGTGTCTGTGGGGTTGGAGCGGCCAGCCCTTCCTAATGCGGCCTGTGTGAGATATCTTCGTGTGTGAGATATCTTCTGCTTATGCTGGGTTCTCACTGGGAGGGATAGTCACTGTGTGAAAACGGCTCTCAGGGCACAAGGAAGCCTTGTGTTGGAGGCCTCAGGCATTGATGGCTACCCAATGTGAAGGACTTACTCAGAGTTGCCCTCGTGGCTCGGCGGGAAGGAATCTGACCAGCATCCATGAGGACGCAGGTTTGATCCTCTTCCTTGCTCTGCTGTGGTGTAGGTTGCAGATGTGGCTCAGGCTTGGGTCTGGCTTTCCTGTGGCTGTGGTGTAGGCCGGCAGCTACAGCTCCAATTCGACCTCTAGCCTGGGAACTTCCATATGCCGTGGGTGTCACCCTAAAAAGCAAGCAAACAAACAAAAAATACAACTAAGTATGGCACACTTTACTGCATTCCTTTTTTACTATTATTGTTATTTTACAGATGAGGGTACTGAGAACCAGACACCATGAAGTGTAAATTTATTGTAATATGACAGGATTCATTTTGGGGTGAGATGAGATCTGCCTGTAATAACTGTTTCCCCTCTTATATGAGAGTACCCTCTTGAAGCGTACACTCAACTTTGGGGTACTCAACTCCAAATGGACGACTTTCTGACTGAGGATCATGAGGAAAGCCATGATTATCTAGTGTAAGAGGACCCAATGGTAGGTTGTGTGGTTTCCTAAGGTGTGAGGGAACCTAATGGAAGTTGGCTCCAAGGTATCAGAGGATTAATTTTCATTGGCACAGATTTCCCTGTTCCATCACTTAAGAGAAGCACTAAGGTTTATCCAGAGTGTAAGAAGTTCACCTCCGGAGTTCCTGTTCTAGCTCAGTGGAAACAAATCTGACTAGCATCCAAGAGGATGCAGGTTCAGTCCCTGGCCTTGCTCAGTAGGTAAGGATCCAGAATTGCCGTGAGCTATGGTTTAGGTCGCAGGCTGGGCTCGGATCCCACGTTGCTGTGGCTGTGGTGTAGGTTGGCAACTGCAGCTTCGATTGGACCCCTAGCCTGGGAACCTCCATATGCCTCAGATGTGGCCCTAAAAAGACAAAATACAAAAAAAAAAAAAAAGAGATATATTCCCTTATACCTCCTGTTTTATGGGGAGGTATAAGGGAATCAGGCTTATATGATGACCAGGTGTGATTTATTTCCTGAGAGGATGATGTAAGACATCAGTCTAGCATTGAAAGCTATTTCTTCCATCTATCCAAAATACTGATTTTTCAAATTGTAGTTTGAGTTGGACTAATACCTCATAATTAAGTAACATTTCCACTTTAGATAGCAGCAGCTCACTTTCTAGAATTGTCTCATTATTGGAAACACAAGATCAATCCTATTTTTACATACTGAAGAAAGAATGTAACAATCTTTTTTTTCTTTTTAGGGCCACACTGAAGGCTAGGGAATGAGTCTGAGCTGCCACTGCCAGCTTAGGCCACAGCCACAGCAATGCCAGATCTGAACCACATCTGCAATCTACACTGCAGTTTGCATCTAGCAATGCCAGATCCTTAACCCACTGAGCAAGTCCAGGGATTGAACCCATATCCTCATGGATACTAACTGGGTTCTTAACCCCTGAGTCACTACATGAACTCCAGAATGTAGTAATCTTATTATAAGTTTTTTTTCTTTTTTTGTCTTTTTAGGGCCATAGCAGCGGTATATGGAGGTTCCCAGGCTAGGGGTTAAACTGGAGCTGTAGCTGCTGGCCTACACCACAGTCACAGCAACACGAGATCCAAGCCAAGTTTGTGACCTACACCACAGCTCACAGCAATGCCAGATCCTTAACCCAGTGAGCAAGGCCAGAGATCAAACCTGCATCCTCATGGATACCGGTCAGATTCATTTCCGCTGAGCCAGGACAGAAACTCCTTATTTTAAATATTGAAGGAGGAACATAACTTTGCACAAGGGATCACTGGAAAATGTTTTGATAAGTCTCTCCCACTTAAATCTTGTGTCCGTGAGCAATGTTTCTGCCTTAAAAAATTATTTAAGAAGTTCTCTTATGGTTAAGGATCTAGGAGGTTAAGGATCTGGTGCTGTCACTGTAGTGGCTCTGGTCACTGTGGTAATGTGAATTCAGTCCCTGGCCTGGGAACTTCCAAATGCCTCAGGCACAGCCAAAAAAAAAGAGAGAGAGAATATATACACCTGGTAGTATGTAACATGGAGAAACTATAGGAATGTGTTTCTCCAAAAGTTAATTTTAATCCACATTCTTATTTCTTACTCTTAAGTATTTTATTCTGGCAGGCATTCCACCCATCACGATGCAGTAACTGTTGAACCTTTATATGAAAATGGCACCTTATGTTCCCAAAAAGCTGTGATCATTGCTGAATCTACCCAACCAATACGCCTCAGCAGTATTATTCTTGCTCGAGAGATAGGTATGTTGAGAAAAAATACATCTTGTAACGGTTCATCTAGAGTAGAATAACCTGGTATCTTTTATAGATGGTTAACACAAACATTGTTGGCTTCAAATGATGAGGTTAAAAAAAAGGGGGATTCCTGTAATATAAAACCTAATTGTATCATCCTATTCTGTGACTTTCTTTCTTTTTTTTCCTTTTCTTTTTGTATATCCTATCCCTGGCATGATGCCTGAAACAGATTTGAAATTCTGGTTGTTTGAATCAATGGAGATAGGAAGGAATTATTTATCAAAGCTAGCTTAGGAATTCCCGTCGTGGCTCAGTGGTTAACGAATCCGACTAGGAACCGTGAGGTTGTGGGTTCGATCCCTGGCCTTGCTCAGTGGGTTAAGGATCCGGTGTTGCTGTGAGCTGTGGTGTAGGTTGCAGACGCGGCTCAGATCCCACATTGCTGTGGCTGTGGCGAAGGCCGGCGGCTACAGCTCCTGTTAGAGCCCTAGCCTGGGAACCTCCATAAGGCAAAAAAAAAAAAAATAAGTTTTAGATTTACAGAAGAGATGTAAAGACAGTACAAATATTTCCCATGTATCCTTTCCCAGTTTCCCGTAGTGTTCTGTTAATGTTCTTTTTTTGCTCTAAGATTCAATCCAAGATTTAGTCCAATTTAGCACGTTGGACTACACTAAATTGTCACATTTCCTTAGTTTCCCTCTGATCTGTGATCGTTTCTCAGCCTTTCTTTGTCTATCATGACCTTGACACTTTTTTGTTATAAGTTTTCAGAAAGAAAACTGCAGAGGTGAAGAAGCCTTCTCATTGCATTATATCAGGAGTACATGATATCAGCATGAATTATCACTAGTGGTTTTAACCTTGAGTACTTGGTTAAGCTAGTGCCTATCAGGTTTTTCCACTGTAAAGTTACAGTTTTTCTCTTTCCATATGCTATTCGTTAAAAATGATCACTATGTTCAGCCAACATTCAAAGAAAGAGAAATTAAGCTATACCTCCTGGAGGAGGTATGTCGAATAATTTGTGGACATACGTTAAAAACCACCACAGTAACTAATGAGTATTTGGGGGATGTGAGTTCCCGTTGTGGCTCAGTGGTAATGTACCCAACTAGTATCCATGAGGACACAGGTTCAATCCCTCGTCTCAAACAGTATGTTAAAAGATCCGGCATTGCCATGAGCTGTGGTGTAGGTCACAGATGCGGCACGGATCCCCAGTTGCTGTTGATGTGGAGTATGCCTGCGGCTACATCTCCAGTTGGACCTCTAGCCTGGGGACTTCCATATGCCACGGGTGTGGCCCAAAAAAACAAACAAAAAAATTTGGGGGGAGATACTTTGATATATCCTGTTTCTCTTAAAGTTTTTACCTGCTGGTTTTTGCATTTATCTGTGAATCTTGCCTATAGGAATATTACTGTGGAGTTCTAATGGTGATTTTCTATTTCCCTCATTCCTTTCACACTTTTTTGTTTTGTTTTGTTTTGTTTTATTTTTATTTTTGGCCGCACCGAGGTTTATAGAGGTTCCCAGACTAGGAATCCAGTTGGAGCTACAGCTGCCAGCCTATACCACAGCTATAGCAACGTGGGATCCAAGCCGCGTTTGTGACCTACATCTCAGCTCACTGCAATGCCAGATCCTTAACTCACTGAGCGAGGCCAGGAATCAAACCCAGAACCTTATGGTTCCTAGTCGGATTCATTTCCTCTGCGCCAGAACGGGAACTCCCTTCCACACTTATTGATAGCACTCCTCTGTAAGAAAGATATGTTATAAATAACTTATTTATTTATTCATTCATTATATATGTATGGACTCATGGGTATTTGTTTTATTTTGTTTTACATAAATACTCTCATAACTTATTTTGTTACTCCAGTTTTTTAACTTTAGCCATTGGAAGCTTTTTCAAGTTGGCTCCTGTGTCCTTTGGGCTTGCCTCCATCTTAATTAATTAATTAATTATAATACATCCTTCCTTCTTAGAACTGCAAGATGAACCAGGCCCATCTTGTGTTTTCCCTGCCTAGTCATTTCCTCAGAGAGTCTTGGTTCTTTTTGTTAGAGAACTATATTTAGAAACCAAGATCTGGGTGCTAGTGTGTACATGCTACTAGAATGTCATTGCTTCTGGGCCCTCTCAGTAGACAAGTGCTAGGAAATAAATGTATGTATACCAACCAATGTATATAAACATATCAGCATTTTTTGTATCTATCATATATATTAAACGTAAACTCATACTGATATCTTTGGTTCTAATCCTGCACCACAGGGTAGCTTCTTTCTCTGATAGTGAGAAACCTGACACTCATTATCTTCAGTATATTTACGTATTTGTTGAGCTCTGTTATAAATATAATTTCAGGATGATTAATTCAATTTTTATGTTTCTTATGAGAGTATAGCTTTTCCAGAAGTAGCATATTTTAATGCTTCCTGGCCTTTTTTGAGGGACACTTACCTATTTATCTGATTCACAGTCTCCTTTGATTTAAAAAATTCCATAAAAGTAGTTCCCGTCGTGGCTCAGAACCCAACTAGTATCCATGAGGATGTGGGTTTGATCCCTGGCCTCGCTCAGTGGGTCAAGGATCAGGCATTGCCGTGAGCTGTGGTGTATGTTGTAGATTTGGTTCAAATCTGGTGTGGCTGTGGCTGTGGCTGTGGCACAGGCCAGCAGTTGTAGCTCTGATTTGACCCCTAGCCTGGGAACTTCCATATGCCGGAATATGGCTCTAATGTAACAGAGTTTACCCCTGATGTCTGTTGGCATTGTAGTGATAGTTACTCTGCTTTTTGTTTCTTATAGATTAAAACTGTTGGAGTTCCCTTTGTGTCTCAGTGGTTAACGAATCCGACTAAGAACCATGAGGTTGCGGGTTCGATCCCTGGCCTTGCTCAGTGGGTTAAGGATCCCGCGTTGCCGTGAGCTGTGGTGAAGGTTGTAGACGCGGCTCGGATCCCGCGTTGCTGTGGCTGTGGCGAAGGCCGGCAGCTACAGCTCCTGTTAGACCCCTAGCCTGGGAACCTCCATATGCCGCGGGTGCGGCTCTACATAAAAGGCAAAAAGACAAAAAAAAAAGCTGTAATGTATAGGAGTTCCCGTTGTGGTGCAGCAGAAACAAATCCGACTAGGAACCATGAGGTTGTAGGTTCGATCCCTGGCCCTGCTCAGTGGGCTAAGGATCGGGCGTTGCTGTGAGCTGTGGTGTAGGTTGCAGACGCGGCTCGGATCTAGTGTTGCTGTGGCTGTGGTGTAGGCCGGCAACTACAGCTCCGATTCAGCCCCTAGGCTGGTAAACTCCATATGCTGCAGGTGTGGCCCTATAAAGCAAGAAACAAAAACACTGTAATGTATAGTTACAGCAACAGAATGGGGCAGCTACATAGGCATCTCTCCAACACATGGTAAATGTGACAGGTGGGATTATTGTTAAAAGACAAAACAAAATACTTTTTTTTCAACCTCATTTCATTCTGTACTGTTTCAGTCTGTGTTTATGAATTCATTATGACTATATTGACTAGCTGGGTCTAATACATGGTTCTCAGGCTTTTTAATCTCACAGCCCAGAAAAAATTTTGAAAGAAATGAAATGAGAGAGAAATTTATTGGCAGACAGGACTGACATATGGTTTCCACACTTCTACTTTCCTAAATAAATACAATTTAAAAAAAATATATTCTTACCATAATTTCATAAAAGAAAATATTTTTACACTTCAAGAGTAATATAGAATGTATGAATAAAGTATATTCCTTTAAAGGAATACAATTTTATTGCTGTTTTAAAATTCCTGTTTTTCTCGTTTTTTTCCGTGGATGAATGAACACACCGCTGTAGGTGAGTGTTTGGGAACCACTGGTCTAGTGTCTATTTTTGTAAACAGGTTGAAAGGAACTGTTACAGCCTTTCCTTTTCTTATTATTTAGAATAAGCTCCTGGAGTTCCCATTGTGGCACAGCGGTTAACGGATCCAAGTAGGAACCATTAGGTTGTGGATTTGATCCCTGGCCTTGCTCAGTGGGTTAATGATCCGGCGTTGCTGTGAGCTGTGGTATAGGTCACAGACGCGGCTCGGATCTGGCTTTTCTGTGGCTGAGGTTCCTAGCCTGGGAACCTCCATATGCCCCAAGAGTGGCCCTAAAAAAAAAAAAAAAAAAAATAGAATAAGCTTCTGAGACATTTAATAGAGTCATGACTTTGTTGAATTAAATTCTCAGTTTTTGGGTTCATTGTAGTGACTGACCATGAACTTCGCTGTGATGTAAAGGTTGACGTAATTGACAGCATTGAAATTATATCTCGAACTCGGGAACTCTACGTAGATGATTCACCACGGGAACTGATGGTGAGGGCCTTGGATGCTGAAGGTAAAGAATGTCAGAGGATTCAACAAAATTAGCTAGAATAAAGAATAGTTCTTTGAGTTCAGCACTGGGAAACAGCATCTCTAGAGATTAATGCAGATTGGAATATTATTTTCTCATATGAAGTTCATGTACATGAGGAATTAAATCTTGAGTGTGGTTATATATTAACTATATCCTTTCATTAAGATTTCCTACTATATTTAAATTGTTGCTTATCTCAGAAGTTTCCTTTAACATCCAAATTCTGGGAGTTGCCTCTGTGGCTCAACTCAATTGGCGGTGTCTCTGCACCGCCAGGACGAATGTTCCATCCCTCTCCTGGCACAGTGGATTTGGTATTACTGCAATTACAGCATAGGTCACAACTACAGCTCAGATCTGATCCCTGGCCTGGGAATTCCAAACGCCACAGGGTAGGCAAAAGAAAGAGAGAGACAGAGAGAGAGGAAGGAAGGGAGGGAGGAAGGAAGGAAGGAAAGAAAGTAAAAAAAAAAAATCCAAATTCTGCCACTGAGCTTCTGCTAAGGTCCCTAGATAGGCAGTTAAGAATATTTTTAGGGGGAGTTCCCTTCGTGGCTCAGTGGTTAACGAATCCGACTAAGAACCATGTGGTTGCGTGTTCAATCCCTGGCCTTGCTCAGTGGGTTAAGGATCCGGCATTGCCGTGAGCTGTGGTGAAGGTTGCAGACGCGGCTCGGATCCCGCGTTGCTGTGGCTGTGGCGAAGGCCGGCAGCTACAGCTCCTGTTAGACCCGTAGCCTGGGAACCTCCATATGCCACGGGTGCAGCTCTACATAAAAGGCAAAAAAAAAAAAAGAATATTTTTAGGGAGTTTCCTCAGCAGGTTATGGATCTGGTGTTGTCACTGCTGTGGTGAGGGTTCAATCCCTGCCTGGGAACTTACACATGCTATATAGCTATAACCAAAAAGCCCCCACTTTTTTGGAAATTATTATTAGCTCTGTTTTGATTAGTCTACTTTTTTTTCCTTTTTATTCCACCCCCGCCCCAGCCCCTGTGCCATATGGAAGTTCCCAGACTAGGGATCTAATCAGAGTTGCAGCTGCTGGCAACAGCCACAGCCACAGCCATGTCAGATCTGAGTCATGTCTGTGACCTATGCTGCAGCTTGCAGCAACGCTGATCCTTAACCCACTGAGCAAGGCCAGGGATTGAACCCACATCCTCATGGATACTAATTGGGTTTTTAACTTGCAGAGCCACAGAAAGAACTTCAGTCTACTTTTTTTCTTTTTTCCTTCATTTTTGGCTACCCTGTGGCATATTGGGCTGGCGATTGAACTTGCGTCCTGGCTCTGCAGAGACATCACCAATCTCATTTCACCACAGTGGGAATGCCTCAGTTTGCTTTCCACATGCCAGGATTATTAAATGTAAACCTATGAAAAGCTTTTATAATTTAAAACCTTTATCTTTCTTGAGACTGATTTTATATTGCTATATATCATACTAATCTTATAATATGGAAAAAACGTTTAAATGTATTGCTTTTTGGTAATTAATTTGTTAAGATTGAGTTTTTTAATCGAATGTATTAGAAGTATTCACATCTAGTTGTTATAAAAATTTTTGCTGAGGGGACCAGGATTTAGGGATACCTCTCACCCTGAAGGTAGACTATAAGGTGGCCTTTGTGTAGAAAGGAACAGAAAGAGTGCCATAATTTTATCAACCAGAAGTTAATCAGCTTAAGTTCTTTTCACTTTCGGAGAACTTATACAGCAACAGTACTTAAATGGATTAAGTAGGGGTCTTCCTCATATATGTGTCTCGTTTTTTTTGTGTGTGTGTGTGTGTGATTTTAGGGCCACACCTGAGGCTTGTAGAGGTTCCCAGGCTAGGGGTTGAATTGGAGCTACAGTTGCCGGCCTACAGCACAGCCACAGCAACGCGGGATCCAAGCCGCATCTGCAACCTACACCACAGCTCACAGCAACGCCGGATCCTTAACCCACTGAGCAAGGCCAGGGATTGAACCCGCAACCTCATGGTTTCTAGTCGGATTCGTTGCTGCTGCGCCATGACGGGAACTCCCTCGTATATGGGTTTTACATTAATGATAGTGCTCATATCTGTTAACGAAAGAAGCCTAAAAATAATTTTCTAGTTAGGTCTCCCTTTTTTGTTAAAGGTACCTGAGTATTTTTGAATATGTGATTCTGTCTTGTCTGCTTTGGCTTGCTCTACAGGAAATACTTTTAGTAGTTTGGCAGGGATGATGTTTGAGTGGAGCATTGCCCAGGATAACGAATCAACAACAGAAGAACTGTCTAGCAAAATTAGGTAACCTTGAAACCAAACACAACCAACTGACTTTGAAGGAAACATCTGCCTTTAGGTAGTACGCTGAACTCAATCATTGTATGGGCTTTCATAATCTTTCTGTCTGGAACTTTTTTTTTTTTTACATCAAATTTTATTTTATTTTTTTTCATATTAACAATGAATTTTATTTCAGTTATAGGTGTACAAAGATCATAAGTCAATTCGATAGATTTTGTGTCCAAAACCCACAGTGCATCCCCCCACCCCCCAGATTATCTTATTTGAAAAACCAGGGTTTGCCAAAATCTGTGAGTCATTGTCTGTTCTTCAAAGAAGTTCATTGTGTCTTTTTAGTTTCCACATGTAAGCGGTAGCATTGGGTGTTGCTGCCTAATTGTCCGACTGGTTCCACTTCGTATGATAATTTCTAGGTTCATCCATGTTGCTATAAATGTTATTCCGTTCCCTTTAATGGCTGAGTAATATTCCATTGTGTGTATGTACCATATCTTCCCTATCCTCTCCTCTGTCGATGGGCATTTAGGTTGTTTCCATGACCTGGCTTCTTCCCTCTCTAGCTGCTTTAGATGTAAAGTTAGGTTGTTTATTTGAGCTTTTTCTTGTTTCCTGAGGTTGGCTTGTATTGCTATATACTTTCCTCTTAGCGCTGCTTTTGCTGAATCCCAGAGGTTTTGGAGTGTCGTGTCTTTGTTGTCATTT
>PVHT020000034.1:767889-825877 GCA_004024745.2 Catagonus wagneri
AAAAAAAAAAAAAAAGACACTGAGGCTGATTGCAGATAACCAGGGGAAAGTAGTAGAAGAGGTAATAGAGTAGGAGTAATTATGTAGGTCTTGGTAGGCTTCCTCTGAGTAAGAACCTATCAGGCTTGAAAGGGGCAGTATTTCTTGTAGAATAGTGTTGTTAATTAGCTGTTTTTATTATTAGCCTAAAACATATTCAAAGTTGGTTCAAAGTTGTTTGTTCTGTAGTCATTTTAAGGTACCTAGGACATTTGTCAACAAATACAGTAATACCGGAGTTCCCGTCATGGCTCAGTGGTTAGCGAATCCGACTTGGAACCATGAGGTTGCGGGTTCGATCCCTGGCCTTGCTCAGTGGGTTAAGGATCCCGCGTTGCCGTGAGCTGTGGTGAAGGTTGTAGACGCGGCTCAGATCCCGCGTTGCTGTGGCTGTGGCGAAGGCCGGTAGCTACAGCTCCTGTTAGACCCCTAGCCTGGAAACCTCCATATGCTGCGGGAGCGGCCCTAGAAAAAGACAAAAAGACCAAAAAAAAAAAAAAACCAAATACAATAATACCTGCAAATTAAATTAAGTCATTTGATGTTTATTGATGCCCAGCTGTGTGTCAGTTACTTCCCTGAATTCCTGAGGCAGACTTACCGTGTTTTTTTTCCCTTTTCTCAGTTCATATTGTTATTTATTCCAATGTAGTAAATATTATAGTACATTATATTTATGTATTTATATTATCTTTCTTGAGGACATGGATGGTGACTATTCATAATTTGTTTCAGGAGTTCCCTGGTGGCTCAGTGGGTTAAAGATCTGGTATTGTCAGTGCAGTGGCTTGGGTCACTGTTGTGTCTCGGGTTCAGTTCCTGCCTGGGAACTTCTGTAAACTGTAGCTGTGTCCAGAAAAAAAAAGACATAATTTGTCCCAGCAGCTGGCTTAGGATGACTGGTGGTCCTGTTCATAGAGATGGGGTAATATAAAAGAAGGAGCAAGTTTAAGGGAAATGAAATCTAGTTTAGTTTTTCACACATTAACTTGAAGGATCGATGGGATAGACATCCAAACAAATTTTTATTTTGTATCTGGAAGAGAAAGATTCAAGATGAAGATAGATATTTGAAAGTTATCAATGTATTGTCAGGTGATAGATAGAAGCTATTATAGACAATCACCGAGAATATATAGAGTGAGAGGAGAAGAGGGCCAAAGACAGAACTGTGGAATGCCAAGCTTTCAAGGTTCACATGGAAAAGGAGGAACTCTAAGGGAACCCAGAAAGTACATTTAAAAAGTGGTAGGAAAACCGGGGAGTGGAGTTTCATGATAACCAAGTGAAGAATTTACAGAGAATGTTCCTCAGGTGAAACAGGCAGAGATAAAGACTAAAAGACTACAGTAACTAGGAAGTCTTGGGTCACTTTTTCAATAAAAACAGCTTGGCTTTAAAAGAATGAGAAGGAGATGTTCCCGTCATGGCTCAGTGGAAATGAATCTGACTAGTATATATGAGGACGCAGGTCCTATCCCTGGCCTCGCTCAGTGAGTTAAGGATTCGGCATTGCCATGAGCAGTGGCGCAGACTGCAGATGTAGCTTGGATCTGGTGTTGCTGTGGCTGTGGCGTAGGCCAGTGGCTACAGCTCAGATTCAACCCCTAGTCTGGGAACCTCCATATGCTGTGGGTGCAGCGCTAAAAAGACAAAAAAAAAAAAAAAAAGGAATGAGAAAAGGTAGAAGTTTGGATAAAACACGAGAGCTTTTTTAACATAAGAGAAACTTGAATGTGTCTATAAGCTAAACAGAGAGAGAAATGACAGAGATATGGGAAAGGGGGCCAGTTGATGGAAGCAAGATTTCTTAGGGGCAAGAGAAAATGAGATTCTAAACAGATGGAAGGATTAAGTGAAAGGAAGATATCTCTTTTGGAGGGGAGGGCAATAGCTACAGCATGTGGAAGTTCCCTGGCCAGGGATTCAAGTGGCGCCACAGCTGGAACCTGAGCCACAGTAGTGACAATACCAGATCTTTAACCTACTGAGCCACCAGGGAATTCCGAAAGGAAGATATCTTATTCTGATAATTGAGGGTTGAACTAGTTTAGAGACCTCACAGATCTATTTACTCATCTGTAAAATGAAAGGAATGATGTACTTCTTAATTTCCTTCTACCACTTGTATTTTATGAGTATTATATTAGAGTACTTATCAGAGCCAAACCTAGATTGGCACAGTTACCTATAGTCTTTAAAAGATTTGCTTTAATGAATAGATAAAAGTAATTTTAATTAGCATATCAATTGTAGGTATATTAGTAGCTTGTTTGGCATACTGGGGCAGCATTATCACTGTAGATTATACAGTACTAAAGTGTAACCTAGTCCATGACTGATTTAATAGAACTTCTAAAGTAATGTGCTTTGAAATAATGTGTTTTCCATACAGTCTTTTCAGAAATGTATTTCACAGAACAAATAATTTCTTCTTACCTTTTGGATGTAGTATATTTTTGAGAGGGAGGTATATTACTAATTAGATTATATAAAGCCTATCACAGAATAAATTTGTATTTCTGGTAGAATTTAACTAAAGAGAATAATGGGTAGTATGATGTGTGATCTATAAATATCTTGGGTGGCAAAGAGAAAACATTTTGGTACTAGAGAATTGCTGCAGATAATAGAAAATCAATTATTGATTTTTATTTTTTTAAGATTTTTATTTTTTCCATTATAGTTGATTTACAATGTTCTGTCAATTTCTACTGTATAGCAAAGTGACCCAATCATACATATATATATTCTTTTTCTCATATTATCCTCCATCATGTTCCATCACAAGTGGCTGGATGTAATTCCCTGTGCTGTACAGCAGGATCTCATTGCCAATTAGTGATTTTTGAAACTGTCTGCAGAGCAAGGCATGTTGCTGGGTTAGATGGCAAGTCAGGCCCCTCCCTCCCTCTCAGTACACCTTTGTCCATTTCTTCAGCCAGAGCAATGCTACTTTGTGCTGCTTTCCATAATGGGCTCCTATGGAAGAACTGGGGGAGGGGGAACAGGTTCTGCAGATAAATGAATATTAAGAACATGGAACATGATCTTTTCTTCTCGCATTTCATCTTCCTCATTTTTTTCTTTTTTTTTTTTTTTTGGTCTTTCTAGGGCCACAGCCACAGCATATGGAGGTTCCCAGGCTAGGGGCAGAATCAGAGCTGTAGCCGCCAGCCTACACTACAGCCACAGCAGCGCCAGATCCGAGCCCCATCTTCAACCTACACCACAGCTCGCAGCAACGCCAGATCCTTAACCCACTGAGCAAGGCCAGGGATTGAACCCTTAAACTCATGGTTCCTAGTCAGATTGTTTCCACTAAGCCACAATGGGAGCTCCCTTTCTTCCTCATATTTGAAATTTAAGAATACCTGATTCTTGTGACTACTGAAAGGAATGACTTTTCTTAGAATGTGCACATTAAAGTTTTGCTTTCCAAAGGATAATAAAAGATAGAATTTTTAGCACTGGGAACTATATGTAGTTACTTATGATGGAGCATGATAATGTGAGAAAAAAAATGTATACATGTATGTGTGACTGGGTCACCTTGCTGTACAGTAGAAGATTGACAGAACACTGTAAACCACCTATAATGGAAAAATTAAAATCATTATAAATAAATACAGAATTTTTCTTTGGTTTTGTTTGCAGATGTATTTATTTATTTATTTATTTATTTATTTTTGGAAGCTCATATTTCTCTTTTCACCCAATTTATAGCTCATATGATTTCCTTAATCAAATATTCAGATGTCCATATGCGGTCTGTGTCTGGACTCCCAAACTGCACCATATATGTTGTAGAGCCTGGATTTTTAGGTATTTTTAGATAATGATTTTTAGAAAGCCAAACAGCTTAAAGTATTTCACTGAAATGAGTACATTAAAGACTAGAGTGGGAGTTCCGCTCATGGCTCAGTGGAAACAAATCTGACTAGCATTCACAAGGATGCAGGTTCGATCCCTGGCCTTGATCTGTGGGCTAAGGATCCAGCAGTGCCATGAGCTGTGGTGTATGTTGCAGATGCGGCTTGAATCTGGCATTATTGTGGTGTAGGCTGGTGGCTACAGCTCCAAATAGATCCCTAGCCTGGGAACCTCTATATGCCCCAGTGTGGCCCTAAAAAGAAAAAAAAAGGACTAGAGTGTTCCATTTTGAGACCTTAATTTCAAATTCAACCTTACTTTGACATATTTTCTCACATTGTTCTGCTTAAATGCTATCTGCAAGAGTAAAATATCTTGAAACAAATTATGAAAAAATTACAAAGATCCATGGAATTCAGCCTGGTTTCAGAAATGAGACTCTATACAGGGAAAAAGAAATCTGAACAAATCCAACTAGTACCCATGAGCATGCAGGTTTGATTCCTGGCCAGCTCAGTGGGTCAGGGATCTGTTGTTGCTAGTAAGCTGTGGTGTAGGTCACAGACCCAGCTCAGATTCCAAGTCGCTGTGGCTGTGGCTGTGGCTGGTGGCTGCAGCTCTGATTTGACCCTTAACCTGGGAATTTCCATTTGCCATGGGTGTGGCCCTAAAAAGCAGAAAAAAAAAAGAAAGAAAGAAACCGAATGTCCTTAAGCTGTATATAAGAAAAAATGAATCTGACTGAAAGCAGCTGAAGTCATTTTTTTTTTTTTTGCTTTTTATTTTTTTGCTTTTTAGGGCCACACCTGCGCTATATGGAGGTTCCCAGGCTCTAGGGGTCTATTTGGAGCTGTGTCCACCGGCCTACACCACAGCCACAGCAATGCAGGATCCGAGCCGCATCTGTGATCTACACCACAGCTCACGGCAACGCCAGATCCTTAACCCACTGAACAAGGCCAGGGATTGAACCTGCAACTTCATGGTTTCTAGTCTGATTCATTAACCGCTGTGCCATGACGGGAACTCCTGTATTTTTTAATTAATTGTAGAAAAATATTGGCCTCTTCTAATATTTAATTTCTTGATTTGTGTGCAGGTTTCACAGTCCATCCTGGAGACCGATGGAGTCTAGAGGTGGGACAGGTGTATGTCATTACAGTAGAAGTATTTGATAAAAGCAGCACAAAGGTCTACATTTCAGATGTGAGTCTCTCTTTTGCATTTTTCTAGCCCCTTTAAGGATGACTCCTTGAGTGAGCAAGTCTTTCTGGCTAGGAGGACTTTTTTCTTTTGCTTCTAGATTTTACATTTTGAAAGTGGAAGTTACTACTATGTTGTTATTATTAAATAGTTCTTTCCTGAGGATTGCTAAGCCAGAAGTAAACTGTACAATTTGGTTAGAACTATAGAAGAGTTGAAGTTAGTACCAGTGATCACTTTGGAGCAGGATCCTCATTCTACAACTTCGTTTGAGAAATGGTTACCAGAGTTTTGTAGTGATGAGAGTAGTAGCATGACCATTAGACTTGAAGTGTTATAGTTACTCTCCAGTGTCCATTCCCCCCCCCGCCAGAGAGCTGTCAATTTATGGACCGTCACAAATTACATTAAATTTACATAAGCTTTGGCTCTTTCTATTACTTTTTTTTTTTTTTTTGGTCTTTTTGCCTTTTCTAGGGCCGCACTCGTGGCATGTGGAGGTTCCCAGGCTAGGGGTCATATTGGAGCTGTAGCTGCCGGCCTTCGCCACAGCCACAGCAACGTGGGATCCGAGCTGTGTCTGCAACCTACACCACAGCTCATGGCAACGCCGGACTCTTAACCCACTGAGCAAGGCCAGGGATCGAACCTGCAACCTCATGGTTCCTAGTTGGATTCGTTAACCAGTGAGCAATGACGGGAACTCCAACTCTTTCTATTTCTGATTATATGCCATTAATGGATCTTTCAAAAGCTAGCACTTTTTTTTTTTTTTTGGCTGCACCCAGGGCATGTGGGAATTCCTGGGCCAGGGAATGAACCCATGCCACAGCAGTGACCTGGGCCACAGCAGTGACAATGGCAGATCCTTAAGTGACAACACCACAAAGAAACTTCAGTTGTGGTGGGTTTTGAGGTTTTGTTTCTGTTTTGCTGGTACCATTTTTTAAACCTAGAATTTGATGAACAAAGATTTTGTTTTTATTTCTTTACCCCAGGATGCATAGCCACCTTTTTAGTATTCATGGCCGATCCTGTGGCATATGGAAGTTCCAGGTCAGGGAATGAATCTGACCAACAGCTGTGATGTACACCACAGCTGTGGCAATACTGGATCCTTCAACCCACTGTGCTGGGCTAGGGATCAAACCTGCAACTCCTAAACGACCTGAACCGCTGTAGTAGGATTCGTAATCCACTCTGCCACAGCGGGAACTCCTTTTTTCTTTTTTCTTTTTCAATATATTGGGAATAAGTTGGCTTTAGGGAAAAAAACATCTCTCCAGGTTTGTATTGCTGTTGGGCTGATTTCAGAATCTCAGGATTATGTACCAGTTCCGGAGGGAGTACTTTGAAGAGCAGCTAACTACTGTGAATGGATCTTACCACATAGTAAAAGCCCTTAAAGATGGTGTTGTAGTGATAAATGCATCCCTGACATCCATCATTTTCCAGGTAGGAATTAGAAGGATGATCTTTGAATCCTGAGAGTATTGACAAATTTGGCTACTTGTTGATTTGCAAGAACGTACATGGCATATCCCACCTTTATCTTTCACAAAATAAATTAATAATCTTACAGTTAATAGTTTATACCTCTACAGATTTTTAGTTCCAATCTATGTTGTTATGTATGTCTGCCTTTGCAGTTATTATGTATATATATATATATCATTTGAGGTTACTTTAAAAATTATTTCATATGCACGTTTCCTTATGTCATCACATCCAGATAAGAATACTTTCTGTTCCAAAAATCAAAAGGGTTTGGAGTTCCCATTATGGCACAGCAGAAAAGAATCCAACTAGGAACCATGAGGTTGTGGATTCAATCCCTGGCCTCGCTCAGTGTGTTAAGGATCCGGCATTGCCATGAGCTGTGGTGTAGGTTGAAGATGTGGCTCGAATCTGGTGTTGCTGTCGCTGTGGCACAGGCCAGCAGCTACAGCTCCGATTCAAACTTTAGCCTGGGAACCTCCCATGTGCCATGGGTGCCTTAAAAAAAAAAAAAAGACTGTATTTTTTTTTTTTTTACTGCTTAGTTCGTGTTTTTGATATTTAAAGAAGTTTCATATTTTTACAAACAGGGCAAAATATACTTTAAAATTATTTTGCTTTCCTAATGATCAAAGTATGAGTATTTATTTTAGAAAAATAGTGAAAACAAAAATGTATAAAAAGAAGTAAAAATCACCCATAATGCCACTATCTATAGGCAAGTACTACCAACATTTTAACATTTTCCCTCTGACTTTTTTTCTCTAATAATTTTTTCGTTACATGTATTGAGGAATCTTGTCAAACTCACTTAATAATTCTAATAATTTATCTATAAAGTCATTTGGATATTCTATCATATCAACAGTTATCGACAGATTTGTTTACTTCTTATCCTAATCCAATACTCACCTCTTTTACTTTTTGATTTCTTTCTTCCCTTTTTTTCCTTTTTTTTAAACTTTTTAGGGCCGCGCCTGCAGTATATAGAAGTTCCCAGGCTAGGGGTCTAATCGGAGCTACTGCTGCTGGCCTGTACCACAGCCACAGCAAAGCAGGATCTAAGCCTCATCTGCAACCTACACCAGCACACAGCAATGCCGGATCCTTAACCCACTGAACGAGGCCAGGGATTGAATCCACATCCTCATGGATCCTAGTCAGGTTCGTTAACCCCTGAGCCATGAAGGGAACTCTTCTTTTCTAATATAAGCACTTCTGCTATAGCCTATTGGTTATTCAGACCATTCCTGATACAGTGTAGGGGGAACTACACAGGGATGTGAATACCAGGGAGTTCCTGTTGTGGCTCAGTGGTTAACAAATCTGACTAGGAACAATGAGGTTGCTGGTTCAATCCCTGGCCTTGCTCAGTGGGTTAAGGATCCGGCGCTGCCGTGAGCTGTGGTGTAGGTTGCAGACACGGCTCAGATCCCGCATTGCTGTGGCTGTGGTGAAGGCCGGCGGCTACAAATCCTGTTAGACCCCTAGCCTGGGAACCTCCATATGCCGTGCATGCGGCCCTAGCTAGGGCAAAAAGACAAAAAAAGAAAAGGATGTGAATACCAGGAGGCTTGGATCTGTGGTGGCCATTTTGGTGGCTGAGTTTTCCAAATTGGTTCTGGGTTCTCTGATATTAATAAATTTAAAGGCATTACTGATTGTGTCCTTATGATAAAGTAAGTATTGATAGTCCATGGTATGCAACAGCTAAATAACTACTTAGATTATTACCTGTAGACACTACAGTTAAGTGCATATAGAAGGCAAGTCTTCTGGTTAACTAAGTAGTTGCTGCCGTAAAACATGTTAATTAAAGTCTGGAATGTGATAGGGTTATTGATTACTGTTTCTAAGTGTGCTGTATAACACTGGGAAAGAGAATCATTAGAGCAGAGCTTTGAATTCCCAATTCAGGATTCACCTAAGGAATGTAAAATTTTTTGACTGCCCTAGAAGAAGCCCTTATTACAATATTGTTCTGCAATCATAATGCAACTAAAATCATCAATAAAGAAATTATTTTTTATTTTATTTATTTACTTATTTGGCCACCCACATAGAACTCCAAGCCCAGGTATCAGATCCAAGTTGCAGCCCCAAACTAAGCTGCAGCTGTGGCAACCCCAGACCCTTAACCCACTGTGCCAGGCCAGGAATTGAACACGTGTCCTAACACTCCCAAGATATTGCCAATCCTATTGCACCACAGTGGGAGCTATAAGAAATTACTTTTTAAAACCACATATTTAGAAACTTTAATAGTGTACTTCTAGGAGTTCCCATCGTGGCGCAGGGGTTAACAAATTTGACTAGGAACCATGAAGTTGCGGGTTCGATCCCTGGCCTTGCTCAGTAGATTAACGATCCAGCATTGCCATGAGCTGCGGTGTAGGTCGCAGATGCGGCTCGGATCCTGCGTTGCTATGGCTGTGGCGTAGGCCAGCGGTTGCAGCTCCGATTCGACCCCTAGCCTAGGAACCTCCACATGCCGCGGGTGCAGCCCTAAAATGACAAAAGGCAAAGAATAAATAAATAAGTAAAGTACTTCTAAATAACTTATACATTAAAAAGGGAACCATAAAGGAATGCCATTGAAAGTACCACACTGCAAGAGAATGTGTATCGGTGTATAACAGGGTCACTTTGCTGTCCAGCAGAAATTTACAGAACAATGTAAATCAACTATAATAAATTTAAAAAAAATAAAGTACCATTGTGCTGCAGTGGAAATGAATCCAACTAGTAACCATGACATTGCGGATTCGATTCCTATCCTTGCTCAGCAGGTTAAGGATTTGGCATTGCCATGAGCTGTGGTGTAGGTTGCCGATGCGGCTCAGATCTGGCATTTGCTGTGGCTGTGGTGTAGGTCAGCAGCTGTAGCTCCAGTTTGACCCCTAGTCTGGGAACCTCCACCATGAGTATGGCCCTAAAAAGCAAAAAAAGAAAGTACCACGTTGCTAAACTTGGTGGAATGTATTTAGACATCAGTGGTATAAATCTATTAAGAATAATCATCTAGACTTGGAAACTCTTTGTTACATGTTTTACCATATATGCTTTTCCAAACAGTATTCCCCCCACCTCTGAACATTCTGAGAGTGCTTATTTATTTAATTATTTATTTTGGCTGTACCTGTTGAATGCAGAAGTTCCTGGGCCAGAGATGGAATTGCACCACAGCATCAGTCTGAGCCACAACAGTGACACCTGCCAGATCCTTAACCCAAAAAGCCACCAGAGAATCCCTGAAAGTGCTTTTTTAATTGTCTTTCATTTTAAGCATTTAGTATTCTACAGAGTTGATTCTGTTCTTTATTGCTTTAATTGCATTTTAACTATAACATATTAAAATTTTACAGCTTTTTTTCCTTGTGTCTAGTTTATTTTAAATTTCATTCTTCACTCAGCCATGTCCCTCTTTATCCCAGTTAACAAACCTTATCTTTGGTTTTATCTCTTATTTCATGTCCATGTTTGCAAAGCAGTCACTACTGAAAATTTCTGTTTCCTGCAGTAAATACTTTTTTAAGAGCATGTCATCTCTTCAAAGACCATAGTGCCTTTTAGGTACTATGTTCTCTCTTTTTCTTCTATATGTTATAAAATGTCTTCCGGAATTCCCGTCATGGCTCAGTGGTTAATGAATCCGACTAGGTTAATGAATCCATGAGGTTGTGGGTTCGATCCCTGGCCTTGCTCAGTGGGTTAAGGATCCAGCGTTGCCATGAGCTGTCATGTAGGTTGCAGATGCGGCTTGGATCCCGCGTTGCTGTGGCTGTGGCAAAGGCCGGCGGCTACAAATCCTGTTAGACCCCTAGCCTCCATATGCCACAGGTGCGGCCCTAGATAAGGCAAAAAGACAAAAAATAGATAGATAGATAGATAGATAGATAGATAGATAGATAGATAGATAAAAATAAAATAAAATGTCTTCCTAGGACCAACCCATTTTTGTACTACTGTTACCTTATTCTTTTTTTTTTTTCCGGTCTTAAAAGGTTGCATGCTATTTGATCCCATTTATACAACATTTTTAAAATCATAAAACTACATAAATGGAAAACAGATTAGTTGCTGTGGGGGTGGAGGGGGTGGCAGTGGGTGCGGTTAAAAAAGGGGCACCAACAGTTGGAAAATCTGACAGAAATCTGTAAACCAGCTATAATGCAAAAATTAAAAAAAAAAAGGGGGGGGCACCAGGAGAGAGTCTTGGGGTGGTGGCACTGCTTTGTGTCTTCACTGTGGTGGTGGCTATACCACCTACGTAGGTGCTAACGTTATGCAGAACTCAGGACGTACATGAGCAGACATACCACTGGGGAGATCTGAATGCAATGAGGCACGGAATCAGTGTCAACATCCTGGTTGTGATGTTGCACCTAGTTTTGCGAGATGTTATCCTTGAGGGAAACTGGAAAAAGGATGCATGAGGATCTCACTGCAGTATTTCTTACAACTGTGTGTAAATCCACAATTATCTCAAATTTTTTTTTTAATTAACAAAAAGCACCATTGAGTAAAAGCAGCCATGCTATACTAGCTTAAGTTGGTGCCTGTCTTGAGCTGACATTTCAAGCTCATCTGTGAGGCTGCCGTCCCTGTGAGCGCATCTGCCTCCTGCTGCTCCTGGGAAGCACTGAGCTTGCAGAATATTTGGCCCGAGGCAGAGGTGGTGGCCCTGAAGCTGAGTTGACTGCAGGGCTGTTTACCTGCAGCCAGAATTCTGTCCAGGGGCCTTGGTGCTCCCGGATGAATCTGAGTTGCTGCCCTGCGGGGCTGTAATGCTGATGGATGCTCGCATCCGTCACACCTGCCCTCGCTCCCTTCATATGCATGGAGAAGCAGACCAGAAACTGGATTCCAGCTCAGTTATGGCAGCTGCCTATCCGGTTCATGCATGGTTCTCAATCCTGGAGATCAGGTTGGACCTCTAACATTTCTTCACTGGGGTTTCTCTCCTCTGTTGTCTCTGTGGCTTGTGTCATTGTTGGTAATCAGTCTGAGCTTGGCGCTAGCTCCTGGGGGGGGGGGGTCCAGATCCCGAGAGCAGCAGCAATGTTAGTTAATGAGACCAGACTCGAGGGTAGACAAACTTGGTTCCATAATTGCCTCTGCAGGATACGTTTGAACAAGTTGGTTAACCCCTCTGAGCCTTAGTCTCCCATCTGTGAGGCATGATGATACTGTGGCGCAGACCAAGGCTGCTTCTTTAAGGTTCTCTGTTAAGGTTCTGTCTTGTCTTTCCAGCATAAATGACATGCATGAAGAATCTTCTGTGAGAAAGAATTTGAGACATTTGAGCTACATTCTCAATGCAGACATCATCTAGATTTTCATGGTCCCACTCCCATGTTTTTTCTAGCTGTAATGACCACATGTTATAGTCCAGCAACCTTTTTTTTTTTTTTGCACCTATGGCATGCAGAATTTCCAGGGCCAGGGACTGAACCTGAGCCATAGCAGTGATCCAAGCTAGCAGTGACAACGCCAAGTCCTTAACCCACTAAGCAACCAGGGAACTCCAATTCATCAATTTTTATAGTCAGTGTATTAATTAACAAATATAGGTAATAAAATTATAAGCGTTTCCATGTGCTAAATATTTATTGTGTGTAAGAGAATTTCTTTTTTGCATTTAAAAAAATTACTGATTTTTATTTTTTCCATTATAGTTGGTTTACAGTGTCCTGTCAATTTTCTACTGTACAGCAAGGTGACCCAGTCTCACACACACACACACACACACACACATTCTTTTTCTCACATTATCCTCCATCATGCTCCATCACAGTGACTAGACAGAGATACAGTAAGATAATTTCTTCAAGAGAACTGCTGTGGACTGAATTATATTCCCCCCAAATTCATATGTTGAAGCTTAATCCCCAGTGACTGTATCTGGGGACACAACATTTAGGAGGTTATTTAAGTGAGGTTAAATAAGGTAATGAAGAAGGGGTCCCAGTCCAGCTGGCTAAGTATTCTCATAATGCACCCAACGGGGAAAGGCCATGCGAGGGCATGAGGAGAAGACAGCCATCTGCGAGCCAAAAAGGTCCCTCACCAGGAGTCATATCAGCTAGTACCTTGACCTTGAACTTCTCAGCCTCCAGAACTATAAGAAAATACATTTTTGCTGTTTAAGCCACACACATATTCTCTTATGGAAGTCCAAGCTGACTAATACATGGACTATTCATTATCTAATTAAACCTTCGCAACAATTTCTTTCTTCCTTTCTTCCTTCCTCTTTCTTTCTTTCTTTCTTTCTTTCTTCTTCTTTCTCTCTCTCTTCCTTCCTCCCTCCTTCTTTCATTTCTTTCTTTTCTTTTCTTTCTCCCTCCCTTCCTTCCTTTCTTCCTTTCTTTCTCTCTCCTTTTCTATCCTTCCTTCCTTCCTCCTTCCTGCCTTCTTCCTTCCTTCCCTTCCCCTTCCTTCCTTCCTTCCTTCCCTCTCTTCCTTCCTTCCTTCCTTCCTTCCATCTTTCCTTTCTTCCAGGGCCATGTGCATAGCATCTGGAAGTTCCTGGGCCAGGGATGAAGCCTGCACCACAGGCTTGTCACTGCTGCAGTGACAACGCCAGATCCTTAACCCACTGTACCACAAGGGAACTCCGATAGTTTCTTGTTACCTTATTCTTGAATTTTAAGTTATATTCTTGCCTAGCATATGCTTCCTGCTCCGAATAGATTTCTTACTGTTTCCCTCAGTGATCACCTAAATATCATCAGAATGATATTTTCCCTCCTCCCCACCTCTCTCTCCAGCTCAAGAAAACACAAATTTATCACCTTACAGTTCTGAAGGTCAAAAGTCTAAAATCAGTCTCAGAGGGTTAAAATAGAATGATGGTCTTTTAAACTGGAAGACATTTTCAGTTTATGATCCAGCCAGCAGCCTTATAACATAAAGAGAAAATCAGAGCCATTATTGCAGATGTGATACAGTTGATAAATTCAGGGCTTTAGAAAATAGATTAAGAGTTCCTGTTGTGGCACAGTGGGTTAAGGATCTAGCATTGCTGTAGCACAGGTCGCAACTGCATTGAGTGTTCCATTCCTGACCTAGGAACTCCCACATGCAGAGGGCATGGCCAAATAAATAACAGGTAGATAGATATATACATACACAGATTTTTGCCTTCAAAGAGAAAATGCCAACATAGTTGAATGTGAGGACTCTATTTTACCTGTACGGATACTCCCCCAAACCCTGTTCTTATTTTTAGGCAGTATCTTTTTGTTGTTGTTGGCTGCTTCCCCAACCCCAGCATATGGAGTTCCCAGGCTAGGGATCAGATCGAAAACACAGTTGTGACCTAAGCTGCAGCCGGAGCAATGCCAGATTCTTAAGCCACCTGCCGGGCTGGGGATCAAACCTGCATCCCAGCACTCCCAATATCCTGCTGATCCCATTGCACACAGAGGGGACTCCCACTAGCATCTTTTTTTAAAAATTGTGTCTTTTTCTTTCTTTGATTTTTTCTTTTTAGTTTTTTCTTTTTGGTGTAATTTTTATTTTATTTTTTATTTTAAATGATTTTTTCCATTATAGCTAGTTTATAGTGTTCTGTCAATTTTCTACTGTACAGCAAGATGACCCATAGGTTTTTTTCTTTTAAAAATCTTTTTTCTTTTGCTTTAAAAAAAATTTTTTTAAAGGAGTTCTCTTGTGGCTCCGTGAGTTAAGAACCCAACATAGGATGCGCATTTGATCCCTGGCCTTAACCAGTGGGTTAAGGATCTGGCATTGCCACAAGCTGCAGCATAGCTCACAGATGTGGCTTGGATCCTGAGTTGCTGTGTCTGAGGCATAGGCTGGCAGCTGCAGTTCTGATTCAGCCTCTAGCCTGGGAACTTCCGTATGCCACAGATACGGCTGTAAAAAGAAAATTTTTTTTTTTTTTACCCTTGCATCTTTAAATGATATCTTTCTTTTCTTCTGAATGCCTTGTAAAATTCTTTTGCCTTTACAATTTATATACTTAACTGATGGATACCCAAAAATCTTCCTTTCTAAAATTCTGACTTTCCTCCCTATGTTGATAAAACTCTTATTTCAGGAAATTTTAACTATTTTCCATGACTGTGATACTTATTTTAGGTTTACCAAAATCTCTTTCATTATTATTGAACTATGGTAACTGTGCTCTTTTATAAATAGGAACATTTATTTATTAATTTTCTTTTTACAGCTGTACTTGTGGCTTATGGAAGTTCCTAGGCTAGGGGTTGAATCACAACTGCAGCTGCCAACCTACACCACAACCACAGCAATGTGGGATCCAAGCTGCATCTGCCATCTATACCACAGCTTTTGGCAACACCAGTTTTTAACCCAGTGAGCCACAATGAAAACTCCTACTTATTTCTTTTATTGAGAGAAACTGATTAAGTTATTAACACCAATTTGCTGATGCTTTATTTATTTGTCTTTTTATGGCCGCACCTGTAGCATAAGGAAATTCCCACGTTAGGGATCAAATCGGAGCTGTAGCTGCTGGCCTACACCACAGCTACAGCAAGGCGGGACCAAGTCGTGTCTGTGACCTACACCACAGCTCACAGCACCTCCGGATCCTTGTTTCCCAGAGCGAGGCCAGGGGCCAAACCCACCTCCTCTCATGGATACTAGTGGGGTTCTTAACCTGCTGAGCCACAGCAAGCACTCCCTGCTGATGCTTTAAATGTGGACCATTAGAACAGTCCTTATGAAATCTGTTTTGCTTTTTTTCCCTACTCTTACAGAATAAAAATACTCAGCCTATAAAATTTCCAATTGTACATCAGCAAGAAGTGAAGATTTATTTTCCCATCAAGCTTACACCCAACTTCCTGGCATTTCCTCATCATCCCATGGGAATGTTATATCGTTATAAAGTACAGGTATGATATCCTATAATAAGAATTCACAAAGTTTCTCTGATAGCTTAATTTACTGAAATTTCGTTATTGTCAAATGTTATGCCCCCCAATCTTAGTAGTATAACTCAGTTTTTGGTGACAACCAAATCATACTGTAAATACTGTCATCCCAACAAGACTTGGTATACTTTCTGTCTCTCTTCCATATATCCTTTCCTTGTGAATTTTATAGTTTTATCAAGCTCCCTTGTATTCTTTTTTTTGACATATTGTGATAATGCCATTACTAATCTCCCTTTAGGATTTCCCTTCTCTATTTAGCTACTTTAGTATGGCATCACAGCTTTCTCAATGTGCCAGAAGTAGTTTATTTACAGTTTTATTATTTACTAAATTTTATTTCACTGGATTTTATATCTTCATATAAATTCCATTTTTCCTCCTATACTAATTAAACATAAGGTTATATTTTTTCACAGGTAGAGGGTGGCAGTGGCAACTTCACCTGGACCTCTTCTAATGAAACAGTGACCATGGTAACCACTAAAGGAGTGGTGACAGCAGGTCAGGTCAGGGGGAACAGTACTGTTTTGGCCCGAGATGTACAAAATCCCTTTCGATATGGAGAAATTAAGGTAAGCAACTCTTCAAACAACTTTCATATCTCCTCTGAGACATTGCTGAATAAATTTATATACAGTGACCCATTTAAAAATTATTTTCTAGAAGATTGTAAGTCAACTATATTAAAAAAAATTTTTTTTGTTGTTGTCTTTTTGCGTTTTATCTAGAGCTGCACCCGCGGCATATGGAGGTTCCCAGGCTAGGAGTCTAACAGGAGCTGTAGCTCTAGGCCTTCGCCACAGCCACAGCAACGCGGGATCCGAGCCGCGTCTGCAACCTACACCACAGCTCACGGCAACGCCGGATCCTTAACCCACTGAGCAAGGCCAGGGATCGAACCTGCAACCTCATGGTTCTTAGTTGGATTCATTAACCACTGAGCCACGAAGGGAACTCCCAGAAAAAAAATTTTTGTTTTTAAAGGAGGATAGAAGTTCCTATTGTGGTGCAGTGGAAACAAATCCGACTGGTATCCATGCGAATGTGGGTTCAACCCCTGGCCTCACTCAGTGGGTTAAGGATCAATCCGACATTGTGTGAGCTGTGGAATAGGTCACAGACTCGGCCGATCCAGTGTTGCTGTGGCACAGGCCAATTCCACCCCTAGCCTGGGAACTTCCATAAGCCACAAGTGAGGCCTAAGAAGAAAAAAAATTGTTTATTTATATTTTTGTCTTTCTAGTGTCACACCTGCAGCATACGGAGGTTCCCAGGCGAGGGGTCTAATCTGAGCTGTAGCCACCGGCCTACACCACAGCCACAGCAATGTCAGATCCAAGCCGAGACTGCGACCTACACCACAGCTCACAACAATGCAGGATCCTTAACCACCCACTGAGCGAGGCCAGGGATTGAACCTCAAATCCTCATGGATGCTAGTTGGGTTTGTTAACCGCTGAGCCATGATGGGAACTCCCAACCTGCTACCTTTTTGGTATATTAAGTTTTATCAAGAAGTTCCTTGGGGGTCTAGTATTTAGGATTTGACTCTTTCACCACTGTGGCCCAGATTCAGTCCCTGGTCTGGAAATTAAGATCCCACATCAAGCCAATAAACACCATAGCCAAAACACAAAAATCAAATCAAAACAAAACAAAAAACACAGCTGGAGTTCCCACTGTGGCTCAACATGTTAAGACCCAGCGCTGTCTCTCTGAAAATACAAGTTCAGTCCCTGGCCTCACTCAGCATGTTAGGGATCCAGCGTTGCCACAATCTGTGGCATAAGTTGCAGATGCGGCTCAGATCCTGTGTTTCCGTGGCTGTGGCATAAGCCTGCAGCTGAAGCTCCAGTTCGACCCCTAGCCCAGGAACTTCCATATGACACAGGTGTGGCCATAAAAATAAAAGGAAAAAAAAAGTCCTGGAACACAGCCATTCATTCATTTATTTTTATTCCCCCCCCCCTTTTTTTTAGGCCCCACCTGTGGCATATGGAAGTCTCAGGCTAGAGGTCGAATCAGAGCTATAGCTGCCAGCCTATGCCACAGCCACAGCAACATGGGATCCAAGCTGTGTCTGTGACCTACACCACAACTCACAGCAATGCTGGATCCCCAACCCAACGAGGGAGTCCAGGGATCAAACCCGTGTCCTCATAGATCCTAGTCGGGTTCATTAACCACTGAGCCATGAAGGAAACTCCCAGCCATTCATTTATATGTTCTCTATAGTTACTTGCAGGCAACAAGTACAGTTTTGGTAGTTGCCACAAGATCATGTGACCCCAAAACCCAAAATAATTGCTCTCTGGCCCCTTACAGAAAACATTTGCTGACCCCTGCTGTCAACGATGGTAAGCCAACATAGATTTTTCATAACATCAATAATATAGTAAAGCCTGTGTTTAGAAAGGTATCTAATTATTTTTATAGCCTGACAATAACAACTACAATATTTTTTAAAAGGAATGAAAGTTGCTCAAGCTATATACTAGTAGACTAGAATGAATTGAAGGGAGAAAGAGAAGACAAGGTATCCAGTTAGGCATGAACTAATGAAACAGTATTAAAAATAAAGAGAAGGGGGAATTCCCATCATGGTTCAGGGGAAACGAATCCGACTAGGAACCATGAAGTTGCGGGTTCGATCCCTGGCCTCGTTCAATGGGTTAAGGATCCGGGGTTGCCGTGAGCTGTGGTGTAGGTTGCAGACGTGGCTCGGATCTGATGTTGCCACAGCTGTGGTGTAGGCCAGCAGCTGAAGCTCCAATTCGACCCCTAGCCTGGGAACCTCCATATGCCTCGGGTGTGGCCCCAAAAAGAAAAAAAAAAGGAATGAAATGAGTGACAGGTTTAGCATTAACAGACATGCAAAAACACACATACCCATATAAATGGTATTATGGTATCTATTTTTGTATATAAAACATAAATATACGTTCACATGTGTGTGTATTTAAATATTTATGGAATGCTTCCTTTTCTTCTAAGACTTTCCTAAATTCATTTTTTCTTTCTTTTTTTTCTTTTCTTTTTTTTTTTGTCTTTTGGTCTTTTGTCTTTTTATGGCCATACTTGCAGCATATGGAGGTCCCTAGGCTAGGGGTCAGATCGGAGCTGTAGCTGCTGGCCTACACCACAGCCACAGCAACATGGGATTTGAATCGTGTCTGCAACCTATACCACAGCTCACGGCAACGCCAGATCCTTAACCCACTGAGCAAGGCCAGGGGTCGAACCTGCGTCCTCGTGACTACTAGTCAAATTCATTTCCCCTGAGCCATGATAGAAACTCCTAACATAATTTTCTTAAGAGATTAATTTTTTCCCCTCTAGATATATGTTCTGAAACTGAACAAAATGGAACTGTTACCATTTCATGCTGATGTAGAGACTGGCCAGATTATAGAAATCCCCATTGCAATGTATCATGTAAATAAGGAAACCAAAGAGGCCATTGCATTCACAGACTGCTCTCATTTATCCTTGGATCTGAACATGGATAAGCAAGGAGTCTTTACTCTTCTCAAAGAAGGTAGGAGAAGGCTTTTTATTTTTCCTTCTTTGTCTTTGAATTAAAGGACCAGTCACTGGAGTTCCCTTCTTGGCTCAGCGGTTATTGAACCCGACTAACATCCATGAGGACGTGGGTTCGATCCCTGGCCTCGCTCAGTGGGTTAAGGATCTGGCGTTGCCGTGAGCTGTGGTTTGGGTCGCTGACATGGCTCGGATCCTGCATTGCTGGAGCTGTGGCATAGGCCATCGGCTACAGCTCCGATTTGACCCCTAGCCTGGGAACCTCCATATGCCTCCGGTGCGGCCCTAAAAAGACAGAAAGAACAACAACAACAAAAAAAATAAAGGACCAATCATTAATCCAGAGACTATGAATTAGGGAGTTCCTGTTGTGGCTCAAGGGAAACGAATCTGACTAGTATCCATGAGGATGCAGGTTCAATCCATGGCTTTGCTCAGTGGGTTAAGACTCCTGTGTTGCCTTGAGCTGTGGTGTAGGTTGCAGACAGGGCTCGGATCTGGCATTGCTGTGGCTAGGGGTCTAGTAGGAGCTGTAGCTGCTGGTGTACGCCACAGCTACAGAAACATGGGGTCCGAGCCGTGTCTGCAACCTACACCACAGTTCACGGCAACGCCAGATCCTTAACCCACTGAGCAAGGCCAGGGATCGAACCCACAACCTCATGGTTCCTAGTCAGATTCATTAGACACTGAGCCACGACAGGAACTCCTTCTTTCTTTCTTTTAATATATCTACCATATTCTAAGAAGAATGTAGTGCCAGTTAATATATGTATACATTAACTTTATTTAAAAAAAAGAAAATATAGGATTTCCCATTGTGGCTCAACGGAATGAATCTGACTAGCATCCATGAGGATGCAGGTTCGATCTCTGGCCTAGCTCAGTGAGTTAAGGATCTGGTGTTGCTGTGGCTGTGGTATAGGCCAGCAGCTACAGCTCCTATTCAACCCCTAGCCTGGGAACCTCGATATGCCACAGGTACAGCCCTAAAAAGATTAAAAAAAAAAAAAAAAGGAAAAGAAAATATATATTTTCCTAGGAAAAGAATATGAATAAGCTATCCATAAAAGTTCAATATCATTTCCTGTTATAGAACTGCATATTGTGAGATCAAGGTTTGTAATGTATTAAGATTCTTAAATTTTATAGGAGTTCCCACTGTGATGCAGTAGGCTAAGGATCTAGCATTGCTGCAGCTGTGGTATAGGTTACAGGTGTGAGCTGGATTTGGTCCTTGGCCCAGGAACTTCCATACGCTTCAGGTGTAGCCTTAAAAAAATTATTCCTATATATATATATATATTTTTTTTTTCCTTTTTAGGGCCACACCCTCGGCATATGGAGGTTCCCAGACTAGGGGTTGAATCAGTGTTACAGCTGCTGGCCTACACATGATCTAAGCCGCATCTGCAACCTACACCACAGCTCATGGTAGTGCCAGATCCTTAACCTACTGAGCGAGGCCAGGGATCAAACCCGCAACCTCATGGTTCCTAGTCAAATTCGTTTCCTCTGAGCCACAATGGGAACTCCAGATTCTTATATTTCTATAGATGAATTCCTTGAGGACTGATTGCTTATTACCTTACTGAAGTCATGCTTTTTTTGGGGGGGGGCTTTTGGCTTTTGTCATTTTAGGGCCGTACCTGGGGCATATGGAGATTCCCCAGGTCGGAGCTGTAGCTGCTGACCTGCGCCACAGCCACAGCAACGCAGAATCTGAGCTGCATCTGCAACCTACACCACAGCTCATGGCAACGCCGGATCCTTAACCCAATGAGCGAGGCCAGGGATCGAACCCACAACCTCATGGTTCCTAGTCAGATTCATCAACCGCTGTGCCACAACGGGAACTCCAAGTCATGCTTTTTGATTTGCAGGTATTCAAAGACCTGGACCCACACACTGCTCTAGTACACATATAGAAGCCAAATCCCTGGGCCATACTTTGGTGACAGTTAGTGTGACTGAATATGGAGAGTACCTGGAGAGCAGTGCCACATTTGCTGCTTATGAACCCCTAAAGGTGAGGTATTTCAAGCTAAGGAACTAGTGTGTCTTTTCATGGATATAATATCCTCTTTTCTCCTAAAAAACTTACATGGAAGTTCCCTGGTGGCCCAGGGGGTTAAGGACTCAGTGTTGTCACTGATGTGGTTCAGGTCACTGCTGTGGCATGCGTTTGATCCCTGTCCTGGGAATTTCCACATGCTATGGGTGTGGCCCCCAAAAAAGTTTATATAAATAGCATAACAAGAACTATATGTGTGTGTATACATATATATATATCCATATATATGTGTGTGTATGTATATAAATATGTGTATGTATATATGTATATGAAGCATTTGATGTATTTAAATAGCATTAGAGGATAAACAAGTGTACAAATGAATAGTAGAGATAACTACTATAAGAGCTTAAAGGGTGCAGAAGTTGTTGTGGTCTGAAATGATTAGACATAAATTAATGGGTAAGGTGGCACATGAGTTAAGCTTGAATGACAGGTAGGATCTAAATTAGTATAGAGGTCAAGAAGTATTCCAAGTAAGAGGTATAACATACAGGTCTCTTAATTTGGGAATTAAGTCTAATGTCATTTATATTATAATCAGATAACCGGTTTTTCACTTTAGGAAACTACTGAATTCTCTAACCAATCAAAAATTAATTTCTTTAAATGTCATCAGGCTCTAAACCCCGTGGAAGTAGCATTGGTTACATGGCAGTCTGTAAAGGAAATGGTGTTTGAAGGGGGCCCTCGTCCTTGGGTCTTGGAGCCCTCCCGATTCTTCTTGGAGCTGAGCGTGGAGAAGACAGAGAAAATTAAAATAACACAAGTCCGTCTGCCAGCTAAGAGAAAACAGAATCAGTACATCTACCGGGTCCTGTGCCTGGTTTTAGGGGAACAAGTAGGAAAATGATCTTCTTCTAACATTTCTTTTAGCAATAATACTCTGGGGAAAAAAAATATATGTGTGTATATATATATATATATATATATATATATATATATATATATATATATTTGTCTTTTTAGGGCCATACCTGCAGCATTATGGAAGTTCTCAGGCTAGGGGTCAAATCAGAGCTGCAGCTGCCGGCCTACACCACAGCCACAGCAATGTCAGATCCATGCTGCATCTTCGACTTACACTACAGCCTATGGCAAAGCCGGATACTTAACCCACTGAGCAAGGCCAGGGATTAAACCCACATTCTCATGGATCCTAGTCAGGTTCATTACTGCTGAGGCACAACAGGAACTCCAGTAATACCCCAAGTCTTTGGTACTTCCGGACATTCCTTTTCAGATTTTAATGGATTTAGTTTGTGGACTAGATAGGAAAATTCTAATTATTGATTAAAGGATCTTTTTTAAAACTTGCTATCTTTGGAGTTCCCATCGTGGCTCAGTGGTTAACAGATCCGACTAGGAACCATGAGGTTGCGGGTTCGATCCCTGGCCTTGCTCAGTAGGTTAAGGATCCGGCGTTGCCATGAGCTGTGGTGTAGGTTGCAGACGCGGCTTGGATCCCACGTTGCTGTGGCTGTGGTGAAGGCCAGCAGCTACATCTCCTGTTAGACCCCTAGCCTGGGAACCTCCATATGCTGCGGGTGCAGCCCAAATAAGGCCAAAAAAAAAAAAAGACCAAAAAAAAAAAAAACTTGCTATCTTTAAATGTACCCAAAGATTTTGTTTCACCATTTGAGAACTCTAACAATTCACTAACGAAATGGTTCAAGGTCTTTTTGTAGTAGGGAGCTTATTTCAATCACTTTATTTCTATAATTCATTTCCTTGTTATGTAGACTAGAGAATATATGGTTTCCCATCTCCAAAGAACATGGAACAGAAATTTAAAGTGTCATCAATGAAAAAAAAAGTGTCATCTATGGCTAGCAATTTTGAAGAACCAGTTAATCTGTGCTAATAAGATAAATGTTGCCCTTTATCAGTTAAATTAGTTTTGATTATTTTTAGAGGTAGTGATGGTTTTATCCACAGCCATGTCCTGCTTCTATCAAGACCAATAACAAAGGTTTACAGTTTGACCAGGATTGAGAATTTAATGTATGACTATGAAACATAGCCCAGCTAACCAGTCCCCAGGGAATCCAGTTATGATTTTAATTTAATAAAGACTGTGCTGTAGTCAGCTAGGCTTCTTTTGAATCTCTCTAGCAAACTCTATGGCTAGCTATTAGTGATTTCAAGCCTAATTACCCTCCTTTGGAGCTCTCCAACTTTTTTTTCTTTTTTTGTGATTTTTAGGGCTGTAACTGAAGCATATGGAAGTTCCCAGGCTAGAGGGTCCAATCGAAACTGCATCTGCCGACCTACACCACAGCCATAGCAATGCCAGATCCAAGCCAAGTCTGTGACCTAAACCACAGCTCACGGCAGTGCCAGATCCCGAACCCACTGAGCTGGGCCAGGGATCAAACCTGCGACCACATGGATACTAACTGGGTTCGTTACCACTGAGCCACAATGGGAACTCCCTCTCCAACTTCTTTTTGTTTTCACGTTCTCTTAGTCATTGATATTTCCACTAAAAATGAGTTTTTCCACTTTTTATTAACTGGTAATGAAAGATTTGATGGAGAAAAAGACTGGAGTAATTGGTCAGTTAGATCTTTTTAATGTTCCCTTTGTTTCTATGATACTCGTTTCTCAGCATTTTCTCTTAGAAAATTAAGAATTATAATGTTTTTAAGGGATTTGCCTAATTAAAGGTCCAAAGGGACTCTATACTAGAATTTGAATAATTCTAACACATTTAGATTGGCACGCCAGCATCAAATATCTACCCACAATTGCTTCTTGCCCTGGTGTTTTCTTACAGATTCTGACATTCCGAATTGGAAATCATCCAGGCGTCCTGAACCCTAGTCCAGCTGTAGAGGTTGTGCAGGTACATTTCATATGTGCCCACCCTGCCAGCATGTCAGTAACTCCAGTATATAAGGTGCCATCTGGTGCTCAGCCATGTCCTCTGCCACAGCACAACAAACAACTGGTAAGTACAGTGTTTCCAAGTAACTTGCGCTTCATCTTCCAGGTTTTAAGATGCATGGTCTGAAATATAGCTCTTGTCTTATTAAAATTAAGGAAACTGTTTTATTTGTTATTCAATCTCTGATAGTGTCTGAGAAGTGGTTATTAAATTAGGTTGTGGAGTTCCCTCGTGGCTCAGCAGGTTAAGGACCTGGTGTTGTCACTGCTATGGCTCTGGTTACAGCCTGTGCCATGGGTTCAGTCCCTGGCCTGGTAACTTCCACAGGCTATGAGTGTGGCCAAAAAAAAAAATTATGTTGGAATTGACTACACTTAGTGAAACTTGGTGACTTTGCTAGTTGTACTTAGGTACATAGTCAGCTTGTAACCAAGACAATAGGCAATTAATAACTCTAACTAGGAGTTCCTGCTGTGGTGCAATGGGTTAAGAATCTGACTGCAGCAACTTGGGTCTGCAGAGACACAGGTTCAATCCCCACCCAGCACAGTGGGTTAAAGGATCCACCGTTGCCACAGATGTGGTGTAGGTCTCAGCTATGGTTTGGATTTAATCCCTGGCCCCAGAACTTCCATATGCCACTGGTGGGACCTTAATAAAGAAACAGGAATTCTAAATAACTTCCAAATTGTTTTGTTAATGTCCTTTCCTACTAAATCTTTTATTAGCATTATCAGTAATAGAATTTACCTCTACTCCAAACCCACATGAAGAATAATGATAAGCAATAACATAGCTAGAATGTAGGCAACAGGGAATGAGAAATAAGTGAGTTATCTAACTTAGAAACTAGAACATTAGGAGTCCCAATTGTGGCTCAGCAGATTAAGAACTCGATACTGTCTCCATGAGGATGCAAGTTTGATCCCTGGCTTCATTGTGTGGGTTAAGGATCTGGTGTTGCCACAAGTTGTGGCATAGGTGGCTTGAATCCCATGTGGCTATGGCCGTGGTGTAGGCAGGCAGCTATAGCTCCAATTCGACCCCAAGCCTGGGAACTTCCATGTACTGCAGGTGCAGCCGTAAAAAGAAAAAGGAAACAAACACTTAGATGGAGCAGAATAGGAGTTATCCCTGTTATGGTGTTTACTCAATATCTTTTTTTTTCCAACTGAAATAATCTGAATTTATAGGACATTTCCTGGAAAAGTGCAACTTTTTTTCTAGAACCGTTTAAGAGTAGGTTGCAGACATTATTCTGCATACTTTGGCATTTCTTTCTTTCTTTTTTTTTTTGGTCTTTTTGCCTTTTATGTAGAGCCGCACCCGCGGCATATGGAGGTTCCCAGGCTAGGGGTCTAACAGGAGCTGTAGCTGCCGGCCTTCGCCACAGCCACAGCAACGCAGGATCCGAGCCGCGTCTACAACCTTCACCACAGCTCACGGCAACGCCGGATCCTTAACCCACTGAGCAAGGCCAGGGATCGAACCCGCAACCTCATGGTTCTTAGTCGGATTCGTTAACCACTGAGCCACGAAGGGAACTCCAGCATTTATTTCTTTTTTTTGTAATTGAGTGTAATTTACATACCACAAAATTCACCCATTAAAATGTGTACAAGTAATTCTGTAAATCAACTACACTTCAGTTTTTTTAAAAGTGTGGAAGTTATGGAGTTCCCGTTGTGGCGCAGTAGAAACGAATCTGACTAAGAGGTTGTCAAGAGATTGTGGGTTCCATCCCTGGCCTTGCTAGGTGTGTTAAGGATCCAGCATTACCATTAGCTGTGGTGTAGGTTGCAGACGCAACTCAGATCCCAAGTTGCTGTGGGCTGTGGTCTAGGCCAGCAGCTGCAGCTCCAGTTCCACCTCTAGCCTGGAAACTTCCGTATGCCACAGGTAAGGCCCTAAAAAGACAAAAATAAAAATAAATAAAAATAAAGCATGTGACTTGTAGATAGCATGTAGTTAGATCGTGTTTACTTTTTTAATTTTTAAAATTTATTTTTATTGAAGTATAGTTGATATACCATATAGATCATTTTTTAATGCATTCTGCTAGTCTCTGTTTTTTGGGTTTTTTTAAATTCTTTTGGCTGCATTCCTGGCATATGGAAGTCCCCAGGCCAGGGGTTGAGCCTGAGCTGCAGCTGCAACCTATACCACAGCTGTGGCAATGCCAGATCTTAAACCACTGCACCAGGCCAGGGATCAAACCTATGTCACCTCAGAAACAACACCAGATCTTTAACCTGCTGCACCACAGCAGGAACTCCTAATCTCTGTTTTTTTGGTTGGAGCGTGTAATCTATTTACATTTAATATAATTACTATTTATATTATGCCTTTTTTGTACCTCCGTTCCTCCATTTCCTCTTTCTTTTATGTTAGGTAGATATTTTATAGTGTATCATTTTTATTTGTTTGCCCTTTCTATATTAAGTTATTTTGCCTTAGGAATTACAGTTAACATCTTAACCTTTAACAAACTGTTTTGGAATAATGCCAGCTTAATTTCAGTTGCTTACAAACCCTTAGCTTTTGTAAAGCTCCATTTCCTTTCCTTCTTTTTTTTTGTCATTTTAGGGCCTTACCCGCGGTACATGGAGATTCCCAGGCTAGGGGCCTAATCAGAGCCGTAGCTGCTGGCCTGCGCCATAGCCACAGCAACGCAAGATCCAAGCCTCATCTGCGACCCACACCGCAGCTCACAACAACACTGGATCCTTAACCCACTGAGCGAGGCCAGGGATCGAACCCTCAACCTCATGGTTCCTAGTTGGATTCGTTAATCGCTGCGCCACGACAGGAACTCCATTTTTTCCTTCTTTTGAACTGTTATTGTCATATGCGTGCCCATCCCATCAAAAGGATGATAGCTTTTTCTGTTTTTTTGGCTGCACGCATAGCATGTGGAAGTTCCCAGGCCAGGAATCAAACCCATGCACGGTTGAGGCCTGCACCACAGGTGCAGCAATGCCAGATCCCCAGCCTGTTGCACCGCAAGGGAACCACCTGTGCATTTGTATTTTAAATAAGATAGAAGAAAAAATAATTTCAAGGAAAAATATATTTATACTGTTATTTATATTTACCTATAAGCTTTATTTATTTATTTATTTATTTATTTATTTGCTTTTTAGGGCTGCACCCATGGCATATGGAAGTTCCCAGACTAGGGGTTGAATGGAGCTGCAACTGCCAGCCTACACCACAGCCACAGCAACACAGGATCCAAGCTGAGTCTGCAACTGACACCGCAGCTCCCAGAATGCCAGATCCCCAGACCACTGAACAAGGCCAGGGATCAAACCCGAATCCTCATGGATCCTAGTCAGATTTGTTTCCACTGTGTCACATAGGTAATTCCAGCTATCTTTACTCTTTTTTCTTCATGGAGATTCAAGTTACCTTTCATTTCAGCGTGAAGGACCACTTTTAGTATTTCTTATGGGACAAATCTATTAGCAAAAAAATTATATTTTTGTTAGATGTAAAAATAAATTTCTCCTTCATTTTGAAGGATTATTTTTCTCAATATACAATACTTGGCAGACTTTTTCTCTCATCACTAGTTTCTGTGATTTCTGATGAGAAATTATGTGTTAATCTCATGGATAATCCTTTTCAAGGGGTGAGTCCCTTCCTCTGATGATATGATTCTGTCTTTGACTTTAGACAGCTTGATTATGATATGTCTGGATACAAATCTCTTTGATTTTTTGTCCTACCCAGGGTCCTTTGAGATTCTTGGATGTTTAGAATAATGTTTCGCATCAAATTGGGGAAGTCTTTAGCCATTATTTCTTCAAATATTCTTTCTTCCTCTTTTTCTCTCTCTCCTCTCCTTTTAGTTCTTTCACTTTGCATACATTGATACACTTGATGGTTTTTCATGGATTTCTGATGCTTCACTTCCTTCATTCTTTTTTCTTTCTGTTCATTAGACTAGATAGTCTAAACTGATCTATCTTGGAGTTCCCGTCATGGCGCAGTGGTTAATGAATCCAACTAGGAACGATGAGGTTGCGGGTTCAATCCCTGGCCTTGCTCAGTGGGTTAACGATCCGGCATTGCCGTGAGCTGTGGTGTAGGTCGCAGACGCGGCTCAGATCCTGCGTTGTTGTGGCTGCGGCGTAGGCCAGCGGCTACAGCTCCGATTAGACCCCTAGCCTGGAAACCTCCACATGCCGCGGGTGCCGCCCTAAAATGACAAAAGGCAAAAAAACAAAAAAATAAAAATAAATTGATCTATCTTCAAACTCTTTTTTTCTTCTGCCTATTCTTATCTGCTAAGTTTCTCTAGAGAGTTTATTTGAATTATACTTTTCTTTTTGTCTCTTTGCCTTATCTAGGGCCGCACCTGCGGCATATGGAGGTTCCCAGGCTAGGGGTCTAACAGGAGCTGTAGCTGCCGGCCTTCGCCACAGCCACAGCAACGCGGGATCCGAGCCGCGTCTGCAACCTACACCACAGCTCACGGCAACGCCGGATCCTTAACCCACTGAGCAAGGCCAGGGATCGAACCCGCAACCTCATGGTTCCTAGTCGGATTCGTTAGCCACTGAGCCACGATGGGAACTCCTGAATTACACTTTTCAACTTCAGAATTTTTTTTGGTTCTTTTTCTATAATTTGTATCCTTTTACTAATACTTTCTAGTGGGGAGGTGAGGGATTAGGATTCTGGGGTTACTAGATGAAAATTGTTGCTTTTGGAGTGGATGGGCAATGGGATCTTGCTGTATAGCACAAGGAACTATATCCCCTCACTCGTGATGGATCAGGATGGGGGATAATGTGAGAAAAATAATGTGTGTATATATATCTGGGTCACTTTGCTGCATAGCAGAAATTGACAGAACATTGTAAATCAACTATAATAAAAAATAAAAATGAAAAAATACTTTCTATATGATGGGACAATTTTTATACTTTGCCTTAGTTATTTAAACATGGATTTCTTTCCTTCTTTGAACAAAAGAGTAGATTAAAAGCTTTTGTCAGAGTTCCCATTGTGGCTCAGTGGTAACAAACCTTCCTAGTATCCATGAGGATGCGGGTTCAATCCCTGGCCTTGCTCAGTGAGCTAATGATCCAGTGTTGCCACAGGCTGTGTGGATCTGGTGCTGCTGTGGCTGTGGGGTAGGCTGGCAGCTACAGCTCCAGTTTGACCCCTAGCCTGGGAAATTCCATATGCCAAGAGTGTGGCCCTAAAAAGACAAAAAAAAGTCTTTATCTAGTAAATCCAGTATCTGGACATCCTCAGGGACAGTTCATACTGACTGCTTCTTTGTTTCCTGTACATGGCCTATACTTGTTTCATTTTAGATAACATAAGCTGGCAACTCTGAAATCAGATTTTTACCCTCACTAGGTTTTGTGGTTGATATTATTTCTTCTTGTTGTTCAGTGGCTGTTTGCTTAGTGACTTTCCTGCACTAGTTTTGTAATATCTGTATTCTTTGCCCTCTGCTTCCTTAGCTTTGTGGTTAGTGGTCATCCAATGACTGGACATAGATTTCCTTAAATTCCTCATTTTTGTTGGGGTGATGTTAAATTTATGTATAAACTCAGAAAAATGAAATTTTTATGCTCTTGAGTAATCCTGGTCATCCTGTCCAAGAACATATGAATATTAAGGTCAAATTTAGTAATTCTTGCCATGTGCAGTGGGTTAATAACCTGACTGCAGTGGCTTAGATTGCTCCAGAGGTACGGGTTTGATCCCTGGCCATGTGCAGTGGATTAAGGATCTGGTGTTGCCACAGTTGCAGTGTAGATCACAGCTATGGCTCGGATTCAGTCCCTGGCTCAGGAACTTCCATATGCTGCAGGTGCAGCCATGAAATAAAAAATAAAATAGGAATTCCCGTTGTGGCGCAGCAGAAATGAATGCGACTAAGAACCATGAGGTTGTGGGTTCGATCCCTGGCCTTGCTCAGTGGGTTAAAGATCCGGCATTGCCTTGAGCTGCGGTGTAGGTCACAGACACGGCTCAGTTTGGGCATTGCTGTGGCTGTGGTGTAGGTCAGCAGCTGCAGCTCCGACTGGACCCCTAACCTGGGAGCCTCCAAATGCTGCGGGTGTGGCCTTAAAAAGACAAAATAAAATAATCAAATTTAGATAAAAAATTAAAAACAGGTATAAAAAACTAACATTAGGAGAGACATGGGATATTGAAATATTGACAGTATAATAGATAACATTGAATTAATGTTAATATTTTTATGTGTGATGATATTGTTTTTGCTACTTATTCTTAGGAAATGCATGCTGAAATATTTGGGGGTAAAATACCATGATGCCTACATCATTTGGCAAAAAAAGCAGATAAACACACACACAGAAGTTCCCATTGTGGTGCAATAGGTTAAGAACCTGACCTGTGGGAGTTCCCATTGTGGCACAGCAGAAACGAATCCAACTAGTATCCATGAGGATTGGGATTCAACCCCTGACCTTGATCAGTAGGTTAAAGATACGGTGTTGCTTTGAGCTGTGGTGTAGGTCACAGATGCAGCTGGTATCTGGTATGGGTGTGGCTGTGGCTGTGGCTGTGGCTGTGGCGTAGGCCAGCAGGTGTAGCTCCTATTTGACCCCTAGCCTGGGAACTTTCATGTGCTGCACCTGCAGCCCTTAAAAAAATAGACTCCGACATGTGGAGTGCCTGTCTTGGCTCAGCAGGTAATGAATCTGACCAGCATCCATGAGGATGCAGGTTCAATCCCTGGCCTTGCTCAGTGAGTTAAGGATCTAGCGTTGCTACAGGATGTGGCGCAGGTTGCAGATGTGGCTTGGATTGCACATTGCCATGGCTGTGGGTGGACCAGCAGCTTCAATTCTAATTCGACCCCTGGCCCAGGAATTTCCCTATGCTGCAGGTGCAGCCCTAAAAGAAAGAAAAAAATACATAGCACAGGATGTGAAAGTAGAGGGAGAGAGAGAAAACAAATGATAAATCCAGATGAAGTATGCTTAGGTATTTATTATACCATTCTTTTAACATATCTGTAGATTTGAAAATTGTGAAAGAAAAAAGACTGGGAGAATATCTTACCACCTCTTGAGCTAATTTTCTTTTCTTTCTTTTTATTGTAATAACAGATTCCTATATCAAGCTTGAGAGACACAGTCTTGGAACTGGCAGTGTTTGATCAACACAGGAGGAAGTTTGATAATTTCAGTTCACTAATGCTAGAATGGAAATCCTCAAATGAAACACTAGCTCATTTTGAAAATTATAATTCAGTGGAGATGGTAGCAAAGGATGATGGTAGTGGGCAGACCCGGCTACATGGTATTATAAATGTTTATTAATCCTTTCATGTACCTGCTAAATAACTCTGCACTATTTCCTTGTGGAGGATAGTCTATTAATCCTATGTCACCTTTCATCTTTGATCTTTGCATTTTTTAGAAAGCATAAAGGTGGATTTCCTTGTTTGCAAAGCTAGGGTCTCAGGGCCAACATTTCTCACAAGAAAAAAATTAAATTAATTTTAAAATGTATTGATTGTTATTCGCCTGAAACTTTGGAAATATTCATTTGTTAGCCAATGTTTCAATACTGAGTGGCTTCTGCATGTAAAGCTCTCTCTAGTCACTTGGAGATATAAATGGTAAATGAGACACTCACAGCTTCTGCCCTCTTAGACTTAAAGTCCAGTTAGGAAAACCAGACTTCAAATACTATAGTTGTGTTAGGCGTTTTGAAGAACCAATATGGGGTACATTAAGAGCTTGTAACAAGAGCTCTTAACCTTATTTAGAATAGAGAAGGCTTCCCTGAGAAAGTAACATTTATTCTGAGATCTGAAGGGATGTCAGAAAGAGGAAATAGAATGAACTAAATACTACAAGTGAAACTGACTTAGGGCGCAAGAGGCACAGGATGAGGTGCTAAGAGCACAAGTTACTTGTCTGAAACTGGTCAAGGTGGGCCAGGACTGCTCAAGAACATGATTCACTGCAAGCCATTAATATAACAAAATACCATAAATCAATCCCAAAAATGAAGAACAAGTGGTACAAAGAGAAACTTTTGGGTTTCTGGCATAAGCATTTGATAACCATTCAACTGAATAAGAAGTACTACATAAATAAGACTTAACCTTTTCCCTACCCACAGGGTGTTTACACTCAGGACAGGTTTACGAGCTTAGCTAGAGAATATGACAATGTAGTACTAATATATATATGACACTGTAACAACATAATACCAGTAATATGATACAGTTAATGTTAAAACTGGTAGGGAAGAAATAGATGCTCCTTATACCCTGTAACAATCAATTACCAAATCAAATATTTTGATTTTTGGCTTTACCTATTATTCCACCCACATATAACCTACATTTTTCTCATACCCAAGAACTTTAGACCCTTAACCATTACATGGTTTGTCATACCTCTTTCCTTTGCAGGTGTTACATATTCTCTTTCCTTGCTTCTTCACTAAACTGAAAACTTCCTCTAGTAATCTAGGAGTTTTCTCTTCCCCCATATTCCCAATCTGAGGGTAATATTCCTTCTTTGTGCTCTTATATACTCTGTATATATGTGTTGTGTACACACCTCTGTAATTGTACTTATCACACTGTATTACAGGAGATGGTTTACTTCTTAGCCACCCTCCTAAGCTGTAAGGCAAGAATTGTGTTGTTTTCCTCCTCATCTCTGTATTCTACTTTCTTGTCTTGGTGCCTAACATATAGTAGGCCCTTAATAAATTTTTGTTGAATGAATAAGTGTGACATCATGAAAAAATGCCTCACAGATTTTCGTGTGATCAATATGTGTTGAGGATAAAATAAGAATTGACCTAAGTGACAGATTTGTGTTCGTTAAATTGAAAAGAAAGAAAAAAGAATGAATGAGTAAAGCAGGGCCAGATTGTGGATGGCTTCAAATACTAGTTTCAGGAGTTGAATTGCTCTAAGAGGGAATAGTTAGCCATTTAAAAAAATTTTTTTTAGTCTTAAGTTTTTTATTGTAGTTGATTTACAATGTTCTGTCAACTGCTGCTGTACAGCAAAGTGACCCAGTTATATATACACTCTTTTTCTCATATTATCTTCTGTCGTGTTCTATCACAAGCCATTGGATATGGTTCCCTGTGCTATACAGCAGGATCTCATTGCTTATCCACTCCAAATGCAGTAGTTTGTGAGACTGCAAACTCCCAGTCCATCCCACCCCTTCCCCTTTTGAATAAGGGTCTGACATGACATTTACATACACAAAACAGTTTAGAAGAGTGAAATGTCCCAAATGACTATCTCTTTTTATTTCTCACTTCGATTTTGAAATCAAACAAAAATTTCCCCTTGCAGGAGTTCCCATCGTGGCTCAGTGGTTAGTGAATCCGACTAGGAACCATGAGGTTGCGGGTTCGATCCCTGGCCTTGCTCAGTGGGTTAAGGATCCAGTGTTCCGTGAGCTGTGGTGTAGGTTGCAGACGCAGCTTGGATCCCGCGTTGCTGTGGCTGTGGCGTAGGCCAGTGGCTACAGCTCCTGTTAGACCCCTAGCCTGGGAACCTCCATATGCCGCGAGTACGGCCCTAGAAAAGGCAAAAAAAGACCAAAAAAAAATTTTTTCCCTTGCACTACTGTCAGTTTATTTTTGGACTCACAAACAGCTAGAGCTGCAAAGAATTTTAGATTTTGCCTGGCCTAATCCCTTATTTAATAAAGGAACTGAAAAATAAAGTGTTCGTCCAAGGTCACATAGGAATATAGTGGCAGAGTTGGCACAAAAACCCAGTTTTCTGTTTCTTGTGTATTTCCCCATTTGCTATTTTTTCCTCCGTGCAATAAAACACCATTTGGAAAAATTAGGACAAATTGGTTTTCTGGAGAAACTTCTGTATTCTACATATTATTGTTTCTCACAGGGTATTTTTCTGCATGTCTCTAGGTCATCAGATCCTTAAAGTACATCAGATAAAAGGGACTGTACTCATTGGAGTCAATTTTGTGGGCTATTCAGAGAAGAAAAGTCCAAAGGTAAGTGGAGATTGTTATATAAAATATATTAATTAAATGAAATTTAAGGCTCCTTAGGAGTATTTAGAACTGATACAAATCTAAGAATTATGCATTGCTATTCTGTTTTCTTTGGCACTTGAAAGGATAGTACTGCAATCTTCACTCACTGAGCTGAGGAATTTACAAGTTTATATTCACCTTTGTGGTTCTTACTATATTTCTAGGAACTTTCCAACCTGCCCAGATCTGCAGCTGTGGAGCTGCTCCTGGTAGACGATGTAACTGTATTGCCTAAGAATGCCACCATCTATAACCACCCCAATGTGAAGGTAGAAGATATACGGGTGTAGCTAAACGGGATCATAATTGTAGGAGAGAGTACTAGGTTACTAAAGTTAACGATATAACAACAAAAAAGCCCACTTATGTATTGAAAATCAGTGACACAATATATAATGTATATATATATATATTAATTATTCTTAGAATCAATACTTTAATAATCATATTTTGTCTTTGGTCCATTGACCTTAATCTTTTAATGTCATACTCTTTCTTAGGTTAAGTAGAAATTATTTTCTTTGTATTATTTATAAACCAAAGAGAACAGAATATTGTTTGTCTGATTTTTCCACAGGAAATATTTAGCCTTATAGAAGGATCTGGTTATTTTTTAGTCAACAGTAGTGAGCAAGACATTGTCACCATCACTTACCTGGAAGCAGAAAGTTCTGTCCAGGTGAGTTCTAGAGATAGTCCCAGACTGATGGTCTCAGATCAAAGCTCATTCTTAGGAGGATGATTGGGCAAATTCCACTGGGTATTTCAAACTTGTTACAAAAATAACATTTGCCTCTCTCTCTTTTTTTATTATTGTTACTATTTTTTTTTTTTTTTTTTTTTTGCCACGCCCTGGGCATGTGGAAATTCCTAGGCCAGGGATCAAACCTGTGCCACAGCAGTGACCTGAGCAACAGCAGTGACAATGCCAGATCCTTAACCTACTGCACCACCAGGGAGTTCCTGCCTCTGCATCTTTCTTTTTTTAACCCGGAGGTCCTTCAGCCAAAAATGAGGGGTTTTTTTTCTTTTTGTGTAACTAGCTACAATATGGGGCAATTTTTGGTTCTGGTTCAACTGAGAGAGTGTAGAAAATATCTAATTATAACACTTCCATTAAGAGAAGGTTCATTTTGGATTTCCCATCGTGGCTCTGTGGAAATGAATCTGACTAGCATCTATGAGGACACAGGTTCGATCCCTGGCCTCGCTCAGTGGGTTAAGAATCTGGCATTGCTCTGAGCTGTGGTGTAGGTCACAGATGGCTCGGATCCCGCATTGCTGTGGCTGTGGTGTAGGCCAGCAGCTACAGGTCCGATTTGACCCCTTGCCTGGGAACCTCCATATGCTGTGGGTGTGGCCCTAAAAAGACTAAAATAAAATAAAATAATAAAATTATATCATTTTAATAAATTTCAAAGCACAGAACTGTGGATAGTTAGATGTACTATTGACTTTTTTTTTTGTCTTTTTGCCTTTTCTAGGGCCGCTCCCGCAGCATATGGAGGTTCACAGGCTAGGGGTCTAACAGGAGCTGGAGCTGCCAGCCTTCACCACAGCCATAGCAACGCGGGATCTGAGCCACGTCTGCAGCCAACCCCACAGCTCACAACAACGCTGGATCCTTAACCCATTGAGCAAGGCCAGGGATCGAACCTGCAACCTCATGGTTCTTAGTCGGATTCATTAACCACTGAGCCACGATGGGAACTCCATGACATTGACTTTATAACCTGAGTATATGGTGTTTTCAGCCAGGACATGTCAACTCAATATTAAGCTGTTACCATAGTCAATATGCCAAGAAATTTACTTTCAGGTGGCTTGTAATAATAAAGACAATACCTTAGGAGTTCCTTGGTGGCCTGTCAGCTTAAGAGTCTGGCATTGTCACTGCTGTGACTCTGGTTCCATCCCTGGCCCGAGAATTTCAGCATTCTGTTGGTGTAGCCAAATAAATAAATAAATGAAAATAAAAAATAAAATAAGACCTTACATTAACATATGTATTGGAATTCCGTCATGGTTCAGTGGATTAAAGATCCAGCTTGTCACTGCTGTGGCTCTGTATATAGCTGGGATGCCGTTTTGATTCCTGGCCTGGGAACTCCCACATGCCACAGGAGCAGCCAAAAAAATAACATGTGTTTATTTCCTTTCCTTCAAAGAGCTCAAAAGTAATTAACTTACTACAGTCATAATGTTGCTTTTAAAAAGGGAAATTCAGGCCCTATGTGCAGACAAAAGATGTGAAAAAACATGCTGCTGTGGAGGAGCTGTAATACAAGAAGGAAAAACGAAGTATCAGTCCACCCAGTGCTTCCTCTCCCTACTTGTGACTGCAGCATAAATGTACTTGATTTTCTTCATGAAATCCTTCCCCTGTTCATAATTAAGAAGCTGGATATGTATGTTGGATACTGCTTGAATTCAATCAATTTAAACTCTGCTCTTTATCAGTTAATATTTGTTAGGGTACATATTTTTGGTGTTCTTTTGTGGCACAGTGGGTTAAGGATCTGGCATTGTCACTGTAGCAGCTTGAGTCCCTGCTGTTGCTGGAGTTCTATCCCTGGCCTGGGAATTTCCACATGCTGCAGGCACAGCCTAATAATAATAATAAAGGGTACATAGTTTGCCCCAAATTGAAATATCACTTTAAGGGTATATATTGCGCTATACCTGAAACATGTGATGTGACTTCTCGGAGTTCCCACCACAAAAAAGGTAAGTGGAGTTCTCGTTGTGGCTCACTGGTAATGAACTGGACTAGTATATGTGAGGATGTGAGTTCTGTCCCTGGCCTTGTTCATTGGGTTAAGGATCTGTCATTGCCACAACCTGTGACAAAAGTTGCAGATGTGGCTTGGGATCTGGCGTTGCTGTGGCTGTGGGGTAGGCCCACAGCCCACAGCTGTGCTGCAGCTCCTATTTGACCCCTAGCCTGGGAACTTCCATATGCTGTGTGTGCAGCCCTAAAAAAAAAAAAGGTAAGATATTGTATTTTCCGCTTTGGGTGGAAATGATAGCTGTGATTATGCTTGGAACATGTTTGCTTCTTTACTCAGCTACCATCTTCTTCCTTCTAGTTAGTTCCAGTGCATCCTGGCTTTCTCACCTTGGAAGTCTATGATCTGTGTTTGGCTTTCTTGGGTCCAGCAATGGCTCACCTCAGGGTGTCAGACATACAAGAGCTAGAGCTTGATCTGATCGATAAGGTAAGAGATGTTTGTTTTATCTCATAAATGAAGCAGATGTCTTTCTCATTGTCTAGCATCACTTAATATGGACTACACTCAGCTTCCATGTGTATATCAAGCCCTTTAGTAATGTTAATGGAAATACCTACCCTTAAAGAACACCACTCCAACATTAAATATGATGAAAATAAATAGAGTTAAAAAACAACTTAGAAGAGTACAGAGGAGTTCCTGTTTTGGCTCAGCTGTAACGAACCCAGCAAGTATCCATGAGGACTCAGGTTTAATCCCTGACCTTGCTCAGTGGGTTAAGGATCCAGCGTTGCCGTGTGTTGTGGTGTAGGTTGAAGATGTGGCTCAGATCACAAGTTGCTGTGGCTGTGGTATAGGCTGACAGCTGTAGCTCAGTTTTGACCCCTAGCCTGGGAACTTCCATATGCCACAGATGTGGCCCTAAAAAGAAAAGGAAAAAAAAAAAGGTACACACAGATTAGGCTTACTTGATCAAAGGCTGATCTGGAGCATTTCCCATGAACAAAAGAGCTTGCCACCTCAATGAGTTAAACTGTTCTAGGTGAATGAGATGCTTCTACTAAAATTACATTTTAAATTTCTTTTAATTTTTATTTTTTAACTACTAGGTTGAAATAGGTAAAACTGTGTTAGTAACTATGAGGGTTCTTGGTTCTTCCAAACTCCCATTCAGAAATAAATACTTCAGAAACATGGAGCTCAAACTGCAGTTGGCTTCTGCCATTGTCACCCTGACGTGAGTACCATTTCAGTACTTCTTTCTTCCTAAGGTTGATATCACGAGAATCTTTCTCCCGGTAGCCTGGTTAACTCTCCCTTAGGTTATTTCAGATTTTCTTCTTTCCTTTTTTGTCACGGTAACTTTCAGCCCATATTCTCTTCCCATATTCAGGTCTCTACAAAATACCCCTTCCAAATCTTCAATTGGGGTTAAAATCATGTCTTATTGGGAGTTCCCATCGTGGCTCAGTGGTTAACTAATCTAAGAACCATGAGGTTGCAGGTTCGATACCTGGCCTTGCTCGGTGGGTTAAGGACCCAGCGTTGCTGTGAGCTGTGGTGTACATTGCAGATGCGGCTCGGATCCCGCATTGCTGTGGCTGTGGTGTAGGGCCCACGGCTACAGTTCCTGTTAGACCTCTAGCCTGGGAACCTCCATATGCCATGGGTGCAGCCCTATAAAAGACAAAAAGACAAAAAAAAATCATGTCTCATTAATACTTCCGTTTTATGAAAACTTCTCCTTTGGATATTATCCTTTGAGGCACTGGTATTCCCCTCTGCAAAACTGGAAATACAGGAATTCCAAGTCAGTTTAGTTTATGCAATTTTACCAGTCTCTCTTTTTTTTTTTTAATTTTATGGCAGCACTCAAGGCATGTGGAAGTTCTAGGCTAGGAATCGAATTGGAGCTGCAGGTGCCACCCTACACCACAGCCACAGCAACACAGGATCCCCAACCCACATCTGCAACCTACACAACAGCTCAGAACAATGCTGGATCCTTAGCTCGCTGAGCAGAGCCAGGGATCAAACCTGCTTCCTCATGGATACTAGTCGAGTTTGCTACCACTGAGCTATGACAGGAACTCCCCAGTCTATGTTTTTTGGTTTTTGGTTTTTGGTTTTTTGCCTTATCTAGGGCCGCACCCGTGGCATATGGAGATTCCCAGGCTAGGGGTCTAACAGGATCTGTAGCCGCCGGCCTATACCACAGCCACAGCAGCGCAGGATCCTTAACCCACTGAGCGTCTGCAACCTCTACACCACAGCTCACGGCAATGCCGGATCCTTAACCCACTGAGCAAGGCCAGGGATCGAATCTGCAACCTCGTGATTCCTAGTCAAATTCGTTAACCACTGAGCCACGACGGGAACTCCTCCCTAGTCTATATTTATATTGCCCTTATTCCTTTGGAGACTTAGAACAGATTTTTTCCCTTCAGGAACTTCCTGTCATTGCTATGAACTTTGTTTTGACTCTGGAAATTTATTTTCTTGGAGTTCCTCATAACCTGATTTAAAATGAGCAGAAAACCTTAAACATCTTAGAACTGACCACTCTTAAAACCAAATCTTTCTCACCTAAAAACATATGGGTCTTTTCAGGCTAATGGAGGAACAAGATGAATACTCTGAAAATTATATCCTACGTGCTATCACTGTTGGGCAAACCACACTTGTAGCTATTGCCAAGGACAAGATGGGGAGAAAATTCACATCGGCTCCTCAGCAAATCGAAGTAAGGAAATTATCTCATTCAAAATTTATTTTTCAGGAGTTCCCTTCGTGGCTCAGTGGTTAACGAATCCGACTAAGAACCGTGAGGTTGCGTGTTCAATCCCTGTCCTTGCTCAGTGGGTTAAGGACCTGGCATTGCCGTGAGCTGTGGTGTAGGTTGCAGACACGGCTCAGATCTCGCGTTGCTGTGGCTGTGGCGAAGGCTGGCAGCTACAGCTCCTGTTAGACCCCTAGCCTGGGAACATCCATATGCCGTGGGTGCGGCCCTAGATAAGGCAAAAAAGACAAAAAAAATTATTTTTCACCTTATTTAATATTTTTCTACTTAGTTTGTACAATTTGAAAATCATTTGACTAAAAGAAAATCATAGTTGTCTAACTCTTGCAACAATATGTAATTTGTTTGTGGTTTTTGTTTTACTCTTTAGAAGTGGTATACTTCTTGCAGAAAATTTCGAAAGCACAGAACAGAATGAAGTTGCAGAATGAAAATCATCTATAATTCCACTGCTTAGAGATGACCATTATTAAGAGTTCATTGTATTTCCTTCACTTTTTTCCCCTATGTTTGTTTTACCATGGATGAATTATACTGTATTTTTCATCTTAGTCATATATAAAAATATTTTGGAGGGAGTTCCTGTTGTGGCTCAGTGGATAACGAACCCGGCTAGTATCCATGAGGACTCAGGTTCAATCCCTGGCCTTGCTCAGTAGGTTAAGGATCCAGCATAGCCGTGAGCTATGGTTGTAAGTCGCAGATGCAGCTCAGATCTCATTTTGCTGTGGCTGTGTTGCAGGCCAGCAGCTACAGCTCTGATTTGACCCCTAGCCTGGAGACCCCCATGTGCCATGGGGGAGGCCCTAAAAAGACTATATATATATATATATATATGTTTTGAGGGGAGTTGCCGTTGTGGTTTAATGGGTTAAGATGCCAACTAGTATTCATGAGGATGTAAGTTCAATCCCTGGCCTCGCTCAATGCTGATTAAGGATTCAGCATTGCCCAAAGCTGCAGTCTAGGTCACAGATTTGGCTCGGATCCTGAGTTGCTGTGGCTGTGGTGTAAGCTTGGCAGCTGCAGCTCAGATTCCAACTTAACCCTGGAACTTCCATATGCTGCAGGTATGGCCCTAAGAAAAACAAAAAAGGAAAGAAAGAAAAGAAAGAAAGAAAAAATATTTTTGGAGTTCCCTTGTTGCACAGCAGGTTAAGGATCTGGCATTTTTATTGCAGTGCTCATGTTGCTGCTGTGACACGGATTCATTCCCTGGACCAAGAATTTCCACATGCGGAGTTCCCATCGTGGCTCAGTGGTTAATGAATCCGACTAGGAACCATGAGGTTGTGGGTTCGATCCCTGGCCTTGCTCAGTAGGTTAAGGAACTGGCGTTGCTGTGAGCTGTGGTGTAGGTTGTAGGCGCGGCTTGGATCCCGCGTTGCTGTGGCTGTTGGGAAGGCCGGCAGCTACAGCTCCTGTTAGACCCCTAGCCTGGGAATCTCCATATGCTGCTGGTGCGGCCCTAAAATGACAAAAGACACACACGCAAAAAAAGTAATTTTAAACATAATTTTAATGAGCATTTTTATTCCTGTCATTGGGTATGTAATAAGTTATTTAAGCATTTTCACTTAAGTATTTTATAATTTTTTGCTATCATAAATAAAATTTGTAGTTATAAATAATATTAAGTACATGTTTTTGTATATAATTTCATTGTACCTATTTTATTTTATTTGTTTTGTTTTAGGGCCACACTTGCAGCATATGGAAGTTCCCAGGCTAGGGGTCGAGTTGAAGCTGTGGTGTCAGCCTACACCACAGCCGCAGCAACACGGGATCCGAACCATATCTGCAACCTGCACCACAGCTCGTGGCAATGCCGGATCCTTAACCCACTGAGTGAGGCCAGGGATCGAACCTGCATCTTCATGGATACTAGTCAATTTCATTACTGCTGAGCCATGATGGGATCTCCCTTCATTGTGCATATTTAAGATTTTTTTCCTTAGAATAAGCTGCATGATCATTTGTTATGAAATTCATTATAGTTAGTCACTGTTGTCCTTTTGGTTTTCTTCTTCAAGGTGTTTCCTCCATTCAGACTTGTTCCAGAGAAAATGACACTGATTCCAGCTAACATGATGCAGGTGATCATAAAGCCAGAAATGAGCCTTTCTCCTCATCCCAGCTTTGCGCACACACACACACACACACACACACACACACCCCTTCCTTCCTATTGGCTACCTCTAGTCTACTGCCAGCCAAGTACAACAGGATCTGGTAAAGAGGAAAATTAGTATTTTCTTTCTTATCTGATAAACATGGTATAAATTACTTCTTGGAATCCCATGGATCATTTGTAGCACTTCCATTTCTTCTGCATTTGAGTTGATGTAGCATATGCTGGTTGGAAAGTGGGGATGATGAAGAAGTTGAGTTGTTTGGACAAAATCTTGGGAAAAAAAGATGTGACTTTTCCTCATGCTCCAGGCATTCACTAGTGTGTTTAAATTCCAGGTGATGTCTGAAGGTGGCCCTCAGCCCCAGTCTATCATTCATTTCTCCATCAGTAATCAGACCGTGGCTGTTGTTAACAGGAGGGGCCAAGTTACAGGGAAGGTAGCTGGCAAAGCTGTGGTCCATGGCACCATCCAGACAGTAAATGAAGATACTGGAAAAGTCATTGTATTTTCCCAGGTATTGGTTCTTTGTTCTGCTCTGCTTCTGCTGTTTCACCTGGGAATCATATTGGGAAATGGAGGGAGGTGGAGTAGTGATGAGGAGGGTGTCAGCAGCCCAGGAAAACTTTTAATCCCCTCATTTGGTACTGTCTCAACCAGGCATAGGAAATATGTAATCTTTAGTGAAAAACCCACAGAGTATTTGGCATTGTTACAAGACATAGTCCCTATGCTTAAGGGATTGCTTTAAGAACAAAATAAAACCCCATATCTATGGCATGTTTTTTTTAATTGAATGCCCCAAACAACAACAAACTAGTTATCATAAGCATCTCTGTCCATCCCACTGACACTCCCTCTTAGCCTAAGCTTGCTCTCCACTCTGTTGCTCAGGATGAAGTGCAAATTGAAGTTGTGCAGCTAAGGGCTGTTAGGATCCTTGCTGCTACAACCCGACTCATCACAGCTACCGAGGTCAGTATGATGACTCTGTTCCAGGTTCATTTTTTTGATAATGCCATCTAGATGTGATATATAGCACAAAACCACTCTTCCTTTTCAGATGCCAGTTTATGTCATGGGAGTGACCAGTACCCAGACCCCTTTCTCCTTCAGCAATGCCAACCCCGGACTCACATTCCATTGGTCCATGAGCAAAAGGGATGTATTGGATCTAGTGCCCAGGCATTCAGAGGTATGATTTTATCTGTTATATTACCTTAGGGATCTTAATACTAAATTTATTCTGGAGTTCTCTTGTGATACAGTAGGTTAAGGATCTGACATTGTCACAGCTGTGGCTTGGGTCATTGCTGTTGCATGGGTTCAGTCCCTGGCATGGGAACTTCCACAGGCCATCAGCACAGCCAAAAGAATTAAAAAAAATTTTTTTTCTTTTACTTCATTGTAAATTTTTAACTTGATTCACTTATAAACTACACAATATTATTACTTACTGCTTTTCCTTTTGCTCTGTGAATGCTGGAAAGCTGAAAATCACATGAAGAATCCAAATTAGAGCATTCAGTTAATATTATATTGATTTTTAATATACTTTGCTGGAAAGAGCTCTCAAGAAAGCAGTGCTTTGGAGTACCTGCTGTGGCACAATGGGATGGGCAGTGTTTCTGGAGCTCTAGGATGCAGGTTCCATCCCTGGCCCGGCACAGTGGGTTAAGGATCTGGCGTTGCTGCTGGTGCGGCATAGATTCACAACTGTAGCTTGGATCCGATCCCTGGCCTAGGAACTCCATATGCCTTGGGGCGGCCAAACAAACAAACAAAGAACAGTGCTTCCTGTGATGTATTTGTTGTTGTATAATGTTGTATTTGTGAGCAGATGATTATGTTACATGAATAACACATTATGAATATAAAGTATTATATTATTATATAGTTTTAATATATAATCTTTTAACATGTTCAGATACACTTAAAAACATTAATAATCATATCTGTACCGCATGACGGGCGTTTGACATTAAGAGTAAGAAAGATGTCGGAATTCCCGTCATGGCGCAGTGGAAACGAATCTGACTCAGAACCATGAGGTTATGGGTTCAATCCCTGGCCTCGCTCAGTGGGTTAAGGATCCGGCGTTACCGTGAGCTGTCGTGTAGGTTGCAGATACAGCTCTGATCCCGTGTGGCTGTGGCATAGGCCAGCAGCTGTAGCTCCAATTAGACCCCTAGCCTGGGAACCTCCTCCACATGCTGCAGGTGTGGCCCTAAAATGACAAAAAATAAAATAAAATAAAATAAAATAAAATAAAACAAATAAGAAAGGTGGAGTTCCCGTCGTGGCTCAGTGGAAACAAATCTGACTTGCATCCACGAGGATGCAGGTTTGATCCCTGGTCTCGCCATGGGTTAAGGATCCAGCATTGCCCTGAACTGTAGTATAGGTCACAGACACGACTCGGGTCTGCTGTGGCTGTGGCGTAGGCTGGCAGCTGTAGCTCCAATTAGACCCCTAGCCTGGGAACCTCCATATGCCATGGGTGCAACCCTAAAAAAAAGAGTAAGAAAGGTGGATGCTCATTCCTGGGACCACACTATTAGGAGCTGGGGATGAATTGGAATCCTACCTTGAGCATGTAAGGTGCCATGGGACTGGTGTGGGCTACCAACTGACAGCTGATTCTGGACTGAGGATATATCAATGGCAAATTTAAGGACACAGTTCCCTTTGGTGGTATCACCTCCTCCCAATTCAGCACTTGCTGCACCTCAGGATGGCCACTGAGGAAATCTGCAATGCAACATAAGGTTTTTATTTTTTTTCCTTTTTTTAGGGCCTACGCTGCAACCACAGCTACATAGGATCTGAGCCACATCTGCAACCTATACCACAGTTCATGGCAATGCTGGATCCTTAACCCACTGAGCGAGGACAGGGATTGAACCACATCCTCATGGATCCTAGTCGGGTTTGTTACCACTGAGCCATGATGGGAACTCCTAAGTCTTTATGTTTTTGAAAATAGCTTTATGTTCTAGCATTAAACCTTACTCTGAAACCTGAAAAAAGAAAAAAGAGTTCCCATTGTGGCCCATCAGGTTAAGGACTAACCTTATCTCTGTGAAGATGCAGATTCAATCCCTAGGTTAAGGATCTGGCGTTGCTGCAAGCTATGGCATGGGTGGCAGATGTGATTCAGATCTTATGTTGCCATGGCTGTGGCCTAGGCCTCAGCTACAGCTCCAATTCAACCCCTAGCCTGGGAACTGCCATATGCCACAGGTTCAGCCCTAAAAAAGAAAAAAGGATGGAGTTTTCATTGTGGCTCAGTGGGAATGAATCCAACTAGGAACCAAGTGAGGCCGTGGATTCGAACCCTGGCCTCACTCAGTGGGTTAAGGATCCGGCGTTGCTGTGAGCTGTGGTGTAGGTTGCAGAAGTGGCTCGGATCCCATGTTGCTGTGGCTATGGCATAGGCCAGCAGCTGTAGCTCCAATTAGACCCCTAGCCTGGGAACCTCCACATGCTGTGGGTGCAGCCATAAGATGACTCAAAAAAATGAAAGAAAGAAAAGTCTGAAAAAAATAAATCTATTTCCAATTTTATAAAATTATTCTACATCCGGAGTTCCCATTGTGGCGCAGAAGAATCAAATTGGACTAGGAACCATGAGGTTGCAGTTTCGATCCCTGGCCTCAGTCAGTGGGTTAAGAATCTGGTGTTGCTATGAGCTGTGGTGTAGGTCACAGACATGGCTCAGATCCTACGTTGCTGTGGCTATGGTGTAAGCTGGCAGCTGTAGCTCCTATTTGACCCCTAACCTGCGAGCCTCCATATGCCACAGGTACGGCCCTAAAAAGAAAAATAAAAATCTAAATCTATAATCCAAGGAAACTCTGGTGGTTGGACCTTCTGTCTGTCAGGGGCTGCCCAGAGTCTAGGTGTACTTGGAACCGAAGAGAGATAGAATTGTGCTTAGTTTGGTAGAGTTCTACGGAAAGATTTGGCTTTTTTTTTTTTTTTAAATGGCCACATCTGTGGCTTATGGAAGTTCCCCAGGCCAGGGATTGAACACCAGATCCTTTAACCCAGTGTGCTGGGCCAGGGATCAAACCTGCACCACTGCAGTGACCCGAGGCACTGCAGTTGGATTCTTTTTTTTTTTTGTCTTTTTGCCATATCTAGGGCCACACCCGTGGCATATGGAGGTTCCCAGGCTAGGGGTCTAACAGGAGCTGTAGCTGCCGGCCTTCGCCACAGCCACAGCAATGTGGGATCCGAGCCGTGTCTGCAACGTACATCACAGTTCATGGCAACACCACACCCTTAGCCCACTGAGCAAGGCCAAGGATCGAACCCGCAACCTCATGGTTCCTAGTTGGATTCGTTAACCACTGGGCCACGACGGGAACTCCTGCAGTTGGATTCTTAACCCGCTTTACCACAGCAGGAACTACTTGGCTTTTTTTTCTTGAATAGCAAATAGGAATTGTGTGAAAGGAGAGAATGGCCTAGGCCTTAGTATCTGTTCTACTTCTCCCTTCCTCTAATTTTCTTTTGTGTGTGTGTGTTGGGGGGGGGGGTCTTTTTGTCCTTTTATGGCTGCACCCAGGGTATATGGAGGTTCCCAGGCTAGGGGTCTAATTGGAGCTGTAGCCACTGGCCTACGCCACAGCCACAGCAAAGCAGGATCTGAGCCTCATCTGCGACCTACACCACAGTTCGCCTCATGGTTCCTAGTCGGATTCATTTCCACTGTGCCACGACGGGAACTCCCCTTCCTCTAATTTTCTATCTGAAGAGTCACTCTTGGGAGTTCCCATCATGACTTAGCCATAACGAATCCAACTAGGATCCATGAGGATGCAGATTCAATCCCTGGCCCTGCTGAGTGGGTTAAGGATCCGGCGTTGCTGTGAGCTGTGGTGTAGGCCAGCCTCTGTAGATCCAACTCGACCCCTAGCCTGGGAACTTACGTATACCACAGGTGAGGTCCTTAAAAAAAAAAAAAGGAATCACTCTTTTCTCTAGTGGAAGAAATGATTGAGAGCATCCAAAGATTTTCTTCCCCTGCCTTGGATCCTGTATAGACAAACTGGCTGATGAAATGCGCAAATAGAAAGGTCTCTAGGAGTTCCCATTGTGGCTCAGCGGGTTAAGAACCTGACTACTATCCATGAGGATGTGTGTTCGATCCCTGGCCTCGCTCAGCGGGTTAAGGATCCAGCATTGCCACAAGCTGTGGTGTAGGTCTTAGATGCACCTTGGATCTGGCATTGCTGTGGCTGTGATATAGGCCGGCAGCTACAGCTTCAATTTGATCCCTAACCTCGGAACTTCCATACGCTGCAGGTGCAGCCCTAAAAAGGAAAAAGAAAAAAGAGGGAGAGAGAGGAGAAAAAAAAAAAGAGAGAGAAAATAAAGAAAGAAAAGAGAGAAAAAAGAAAGAAATGTCTCTAATGCCCTGCAGGCTAGACTTCCTGCACCATGGTGTCACCATTTAGAAATTCACTTGGCTGAAACAATTATAAACCACTCATTCTTTAGCTTAAGACTTTCTTCCAGACAGTTAATTGAAATCTGCAGAATGGAAATAGAAGTTTTTATGAAGAAGAAAGGGGAAAGCTGATTTGGGAACTTGGAACTCTGTATGAGTAAAGAGAGCTAGAAGGAAGGTCTTGAGGGCGCCGGATAGCAAGAAAGCAGAGGAGACAGGATATGAAATGAATACCAAAAAGGTAGGCAAGGGCCTACGTTGACATTTGCCTTAGTGTTGACCCTCCCTGCCCTCGTGCCAGAAATCTGTCAAGATCTAAACCTGGAGTTCCCGTCGTGGCGCAGTGGTTAACGAATCAGACTAGGAACCATGAGGTTGTGGGTTCGATCCCTGCCTTGCTCAGTGGGTTAACGATCCAGCGTTGCCGTGAGCTGTGGCGTAGGTCACAGATGCGGCTTGGATCCTGTATTGCTGTGGCTGTGGCGTAGGCCAGTGGCTACAGCTCTGATTAGACCCCTAGCCTGGGAACCTCCACATGCCGCGAGTGCAGCCCTAAAATGACAAAAGGCCAAAAAAAAAAAAAAGAAAGAAAAATCTAAACCTTATCCAGTCTAGACTAGAATGGTGAGTGAAGCAAGTAGAAAGATGGTTAGCTAGTTTTAGCATAGTCCTAAAACAGTGACTCCCTTTCTTATCCTCTTCCTTGCTACCACTCTGACCTCCAGGAGTAGATGGCCTCACTTCACTCTCAAGTTCTACTGTCTGAACGCATTTTAGAAATCCCTTCCTCATTTCCGTATTTTTCCTGCAATGAATTGACTTCAAGAACAGAACTCTTGCAATAAGAATCTTTCCAAAATTAGTTGAAAACTGAAAACAGAAGTTTACTTTTGGGGTAATTATGTTGCTAGGAATATGAAAATAAATAAATACAAAAACAAGCCCTGGAACTCTAACTCTTCTTCCCTTTTTTTTAAGGGCCACACCTGCAGCATATGGAGTTTCCCAGGCTAGGGGTCTAATTGGAGCTACAGCTGCCGGCCTATGCCACAGCCACAGAAATGCCAGATCTGAACCTTGTCTGCGACCTGCACCACAGCTCATGGCAACACTGAATCCTTAACCCTCTGAGCGAGGCCAGGGAGCAAACCCACGTCCTCATGAATACTAGTCGGACTCATTTCCGCTGTGCCACAACGGGAACTCCTCTAATTCTTCTAGATAGCTATTTCCAACATACATTTTTCTTATTATTACAACAAAGAAGGGAGGGTACAGTGTGTATTCATGAATATTTTTTAATCCATCCCTACTGTCTAGGTTTTTCTGCATCTCCCAGTAGAGAATAACTTTGCCATGGTTGTTCACACAAAAGCAGCTGGTCGGACCACCATCAGAGTCACTGTCCGCTGCATGAACAGTTCCTCTGGGCAGTTTGAGGGGAATTTATTGGAACTGTCTGATGAAGTTCAGATCCTGGTAAGGTCTCAAACCTAAATCTTGTCTTTATATATCAAGGAGAAGAAAGTTATATTCTCTTATCCATGAAGAGCTTAGTCTGAACAGAGATAGAGAAATTGATAGAGGAGTCCCTGGGACAGGTTTATGGTTTTTAGATCCTTGTTATTCCTGCTAATTTCTTCTATAGAAGTATTGACATTAGAAACTACAGCACATGCACGCCCCTCAGCTACGCACGAAATGAACACAGTATATAAACACTATAATAACTAAAGAGATTAATTTCTGATTCGTTCTGCCTAACATAGATATTTTTATATAGTCCACTTAGCTATAGTCACAAGTAGAATGAAATCTTATCCTAACTTCTGGTAAGGTATGAGTACAAATATTTTCTCAAGCTGGGAGCTAAATAGCTCTATTGTTTTGAGAATTCAAAAGAAAAATTATGTGTGGGGCAAATAAGTTTCTCTGCCTCTGAATTAGGGACAGTTTCTTTTTTCTTTTTCTTTTTTTTACTCTCCTTTATTTTGGCTTTTGTTCCCTGATTCAGTGCAGTGTAGAGGAAAGATCACTTTACTAAGAGATGGAAGACCAGAATAGTGTTCCTTGCAAATCTGATACTATAGGTTCTTGGAGTTCCCGTCAGGGCGCAGCAGAAACAAATCCGACTAGGAACCATGAGGTTTCGGGTTCAATCCCTGGCCTCTCTCAGTGGGTTAAAGATCTGGCATTGCTTTGAGCTATAGTGTAGGTCGCAGACGTGGCTTGGATCCTGCATTGCTGTGGCTGTGGCTTAAGCCGGAAGCTGTAGCTCTGACTGGCCCTCTCCATATGCCACAAGTGCGGCTCTAAAAAGCAAAACAAAAACAAAAACAAAACTGTAGATTCTTAGTTCTCAAATCTCTTTTCAGCTTACTAGAGATAAAATTAGAAATTCCATAATTACTCTATACTTAATAGAGGATGTGGTAAGTGTAAACTTTGTCACATGCCCAGTCCCCTGTAGTCGGAAGCAGGCTAATGCTAGGTTGTATATTCTAGATTACCTAGATAAGTTTTAATGCTATTTTGGAAAGGAGGATTGTGGAACATTGGGCTAAAGTTAGGCAGACGATTCGAAAGTAAAGCCTGTGAGTAAGGTTATCGTTTATCTTATACAGAAATGAGGAAAACATTATTTTCTCATTCTAGGTGTTTGAAAAACTCCAACTTTTCTATGCAGAGTGCCAACCTGAGCAAATTCTTATGCCCATGAATTCTCAGCTCAAACTCCATACCAATAGGTAAGGCGGGCCAGGATCTCACTTTACCCTCATTGAAACATTGCACATGGAAAAACTATTGCCTTAGGTGGTTTATCTAACCCACAAATTTTTTTTTTTTTTAGTTTAAGTGAAATTTATATAACATAAAATTAAAGTGGGAAATTCCCTGGTGGTCTAGTGGTTAGGTTTTGTCACTTTTATTGCTGCAGCCTGGGTTCACTTCCTAGTTTGGGAACTGAAATCCCACGTCAGGTTGCTGCATACTGAGGCTAAATAAAAAAAAAAAAAACTTAAAGTGTACAATTCAGTGGCCTTTAGCACATACACAGTATTGTACAACCATCACCTCTATCTAGTTCCAAAACATTCTCGTTACCACCAAAGGAGACCCATACCAATTAAGCGGTCACTCATAATGCTCCCCTCCTTTCAATCCCTAGCAACCTCTACTCTCCTATCTCTATGAATTTAACTATTGCATATTTCATGTAAGTGAAATCATACAGTATGTGACCTTGTGTTGGCTTCTTGCAGTTAGCATAATTTTTTTTTCTTTTTAGGGGTGCACCCGTGGCATATGGTAGTTCCCAGGCTAGGGGTTGAATTGGAGCTGCAGTCGCCGGCCTGTATTACAGCCACAGCAACTCGGGGTCCGAGCCACGTCTGCAACCTACACCACAGCTTATGGCAACATCTGATCCTTAACCCACTGAGCAAGGCCAGGGATCGAACCCAAGTCCTCATGGATCCTAGTCGGGTTCTTTTCCACTGAGTCACAATGGGAATTCCTAGCATAATATTTTTGAGGTTCATCCTCATTATAGCATGTACTGGTATTTCATTCCTTTTTATGAGTGAATGATACTCCATTGATGAATATAACACATTTTGTTTAATCCACTCACCTGTTGGTGGACCTTTGGTTTATTTTGACCTTTCAGCTATTGTGGATAGTGCTGCTGTGAACATTCACATACAAGTGTTTGTTTGAACACACTTGTCCCTTGCTGTCCACAGGGGCTTGATTCTAGGACCCACATTTCCCTATCAAAATCTGCAGATAAGGGTGTTCCCATTGTAACTCAGTGGAAATGAATCCGACTAGTTTCCATGAGGATGCGGGTTCAATCCCTGCTGTCGCTCAATGGGTTAAGGATCCAGCGTTGCTGTAAGCTGCAGTTTCGGTTGCAGATGTGGCTTTGATTTGGCATTGTTGTGGCTGTGGTTTAGCCCAGCAGCTGTAGCTCTGATTCGACCCCTAGCCTGGGAACTTCCATATGCTACTCATGAGGCCCTAAAACAACAAAACAAAACAAAAAATCTGCAGATAAAAAATCTATTGTATAGGAGTTCCCTTCGTGGCTCAGTGGTTAACAAATCCAACTAAGAACCGTGAGGTTGTGGGTTCGATCCCTGGCCTTGCTCAGTGGGTTAAGGATCTGGCGTTGCCGTGAGCTGTGGTGAAGGTTGTAGACGCGGCTCGGATCCTGCATTGCTGTGGCTGTGGCGAAGGCCGGCAGCTACAGCTCCTGTTAGACCCCTAGCCTGGGAACCTCCATATGCCGCAGGTGTGGCTCTAGATAAAGGCAAAAAAATTAAAAAAAAAATCTATTGTATAAAGTGATGTAGTACTTGCATATAAGCTATGCACATCCTCCTGAATACCTTAAACTATCTCTAGATTACTTATAATACTCAATAAATGTAAATATTTGCCAGAGCAAGGCAAATACAAATTTTGCTTTTCAAACTTTATGAAATTTTCAATCTGTGATCAGTAATAGTAATCTGTGGATGCAGAACCCACAGATATGGAAAGCTGACTGTACCTGTTTTCAATTCCTTTCACTTTTTTTTTTTAGGGCCACACCCGCGGCGTATGGAAGTTCCCAGACTAGGTGTTGAATCAGAGCTACAGCTGCCAGCCTACACCACAGCCACAGCTGTGCCAGAACCGAGCCAGGTCTGCAACCTACACTGCAGCTCACAGCAACGCTGGATCCCCAATCCACTAGGCAGGCCAGGGATCAAACCCACATCCTCATGGATATTAGTTGAATTCGTTTCCACAATGCCACAATGGGAACTCCTGTTTTCAATTCTTTGGCCAAATAATTTTTAATATTAATTATTTAATAGTATTTGATTTTTAAAGAGATATGCATAATCCAAAGGCTGATTTTTACCTGAGAAACAAGTAACTACACAACATAGAGAATGGTAAGCATTTGCCTCAGGGTACAGCCTCTAACAGTGATCCTGGCAGTCTCTACTCCTTTCTGGTCAAACAGTCATCAAAGAAATGCCACTTGCCCTGTTTGTTCCCTAGGGAAGGGGCCGCCTTTGTGAGTTCCCGTGTTCTCAAGTGCTTTCCTAATTCATCTGTCATTGAGGAGGACGGTGAAGGGCTCCTGAAAGCTGGCTCCATTGCAGGTACTGCTGTATTGGAAGTCACTTCCATAGAACCTTTTGGAGTCAACCAAACAACTATAACTGGGGTTCAGGTGAGTTCAGGGACTTACTCAAAAAGATAAAAGGAATATCATGGCCATAAGAGGCAGATTTCCTTTTTTTTTTTTCTTTTGCTCCATTGTGTGTAGCAGGTTGATGTGGAATCTCAGTTCCGAGACCAGAGTTGAACCCAGACCACAGCAGCAAAAGCACTGAATCCTAACCACTAGACCACCAGAGAACTCCTGGATTTTCCTTTTTTTTTTTTTTTTAATTTTTATTTTTATAGCCACACCTGCAGCATACAGAAGCTCCCATGACGGGGACCGAATCTGAGTTGCAATTGCAACCTACACTGCAGCTGTGGTTATGCCAGATACTTTAACCCACTGTGCCCAGGCCAGGGATTGAACCCACCTCCACAGTGACCCAAATGACTACAATCAGATTCTTACCCATTGTGCCACAGCGAGAACTCCCAGATTTCCTTTTTTAAGGAGTAGAAGCTTCTCTGGGAGTTCCCTTGTGGCTTAGTGGCTAAGGATTCAGGGTTCAATCCCTGGCCCAGGAACTTCTGCATGCTACTAGTGCAGCAAAAAAATAAAAATAAAGGATAGCTGGAGTTCCTTTGTGGCACAGTAGGTTAAGGATCCAGCATTCTCACTGCTGTGGCTTGAGTTGCTGCTGTGGCGTGAGTTCAGTCCCTGGCCCTAGAACTTCTACACGCCATGAGTACAGCGCAAACCCCCCCCCCAAAAAAAAAACGGTAACTTTATTTTTTAAAAAATTTATGAAAGAATTAGCCTTGGAGTTCCTTCTGCAGGTTAAAGTTCTGGTGTTGTCTCTGTGGCAACTAGGTTTCAATCCCTAGCCCTGTGCAGTGGGTTAAGAATCTGGCATTGCCACAGCTGTGGCATAGGTCATAGCTCTGGCTCAGATTTGATCGCTGGCATGGGAACTTCCATATGCCAAGAATGTGGCCAGAGCTTGGGGTGGAGGTGGGGAGTGGGGAGAAGGATTAGCCTCAAATTGGTATGATTGTCTTATGAGCAGCTTTGGCCAAAAGGGTTAGTGTGGGAGAAGTGTAGATCCATTGCTACCAAAATTAAGCTTTGTTTCTGAATTTTTTTAAAAAAATTGCAATTATAAGAGACCTTTGGGGTAAGTTAGTCTAAAGCAAACAAGCCAAAAAAAAAAAAACTTTAGGCCTTAAAAATGTAGTATATTCCAGCTTCTATGTTGCTCCTTTTATATATATTACCTCTTTTAACTACCACAAAAACTCTGTGAGATAGGTATTGTTATTATCCCCATTAAATTGATAAGAAATGGGAAACTGCATGGTTGAATGAATCTATAAAATGATAAAGCTAGGGTTCAAAGCTAGGCTTCTCTTACTATATCACAGTTTATCTTACAGTGTGAAAACATAGTCTAAAGTATTCTTGACAAATGATCAGTTATTTAACAATAAATATTGACACTCTGCACCAAATAGATGGAATGTAATCCTTTCCTCAGAAAGCTCCAACTTCTCTTCACATTTCCACTGTAATAATTAAAAAGCCATTTCCTACGCTGTCATATTTCTTTTTCACTCTGATTTAAGTCATCTGAAATCAAGAGCTAATTATTTCCTACAAAAGAAGAATACTATTTTTTTCATTGATCGTAAATCTGAGAATATGGTTGAAGCTCCTCTCCAATGCATCCTCCTCTGTACCAGTAGGTTTTTTTCTCCCACAGGTAGCACCAGTGACTTACCTGCGAATAAGCAGCCAACCCAAGCTCTATACAGCTCAAGGAAGGACCCTGTCAGCCTTTCCCTTGGGCATGTCTCTCACCTTCGTTGTTCAGTTTTATAACAGCATCGGAGAGAAATTCTACACACATAACACCCAACTTTATCTGGCTTTGAACAGGTATGGAAGGCAAAGGAATGATGTTGACACTGTGGTAGAAAGCTTATCGACTAGCCTGATAGTATATAGCCCTTCCAGTAAATTCCTCTCATGTACTGCACTTGGAATCTGATCTTTCTTTCACTAAGGTGGAGAAAAGACCATAATTAGTTGTTCAATGAAGAAAGATTTCAGGACGTTTTAAATTTGGCTTCATAGAAAGCTCCCATGGTGAGCTAATTGGAGTATTATCAAAAAGCTATACTGGGGAGTTCCCATCGTGGCTCAGTGGTTAACGAATCCAACTAGGAACCATGAGCTTGCGGGTTTGATCCCTGGCCTTGCTCAGTGGGTTAAGGATCCGGCGTTGCTGTGAGCTGTGGTGTAGGTTGCAGACGTGGCTCGGATCCCGCGTTGCTGTGGCTGTGGTATAGGCCGGCGGCTACGGCTCCGATTAGACCCCTAGCCTGGGAACCTCCATATGCCGTGAGTGCAGCCCTAGAAAAGGTAAAAAGACAAAAAAAAAAGCTATACTGGAAAAAAGTTTAATTAAAAAAAAAAAAAAGCCGGAATTCCCATCGTGGCTCAGTGGTTAACAAATCCAACTAGGAACCATGAGGTTGCGGGTTCCATCCCTGGCCTCACTCAGTGGGTTAAGGATCCGACGTTGCCATGAGCTGTGGTGTAGTTTGCAGACGCAGCTCAGATCCCACGTTGCTGTGGCTGTGGTGTAGGCCAACGGCTACAGCTCCGATTAGATCCCTAGCCTGGGAACCTCCATATGCTGAGGGTGTGGCCCTAAAATGACAAAAGACAAAAAAAATTAATAAATAAAAATTAAAAATTAAAAAAAAAAACCCTCACCGGGCACTATATATATGAAGGTAATAGACCTGATCCCTGGTCCCCAGTTATTTACTCTCAATTGTAGAATTCCATCTGAACTTTTTTTTTTAATTAGTGCCGCACACGTGACATGTGGAAGTTCCCAGGCTAGGGGTCAAATCAGAGCTGCAGCTGCCAGCCTACACCACAGCCACAGCAATGCCAGATCCTTAACCCACTGAGCCAGGCCAGGGATCAAACCCGCATCCTCATGGATACTAGTCTGGTTTGTTATTGCTGAGCCACAACAGGAATTCCCCATCTGAACTTTTGAGCTATTGAATATAGTGTTGTGATAGAGTTTGTCCCAGAACCGTTTCCTAACTACTTTTCAGAGATTTCTACTTTTCATGTCTACTTTCAGAGATGACCTGCTGCTTATTGGACCAGGGAATAAGAACTATACGTACATGGCCCAGGCTGTGAACAGAGGGGTGACACTTATAGGGCTCTGGGACCAGAGACATCCAGGCATGGCAGATTATATTCCTGTTTCTGTAGAGCACGCCATCGAGCCAGACACCAGGCTTACATTTGTGGGAGATGTCATCTGCTTCAGCACTCACCTCCTCAACCAGAATGGTTTGGATACCTTCCCTTTCTCAATCACATAACTGACAGGGTTAGAAAGCAACTCATCCCTTAGAGAATTTTTTCCAAAGATCTAAAAATCTAAGGGGCTCTCTGAGAAAGAAAATACATTTATGTGCTCTATTATCTTCCATGTTAACTGATAATTCTCAGTTTAGTGCCCATTTCTCTCCATGGCCAGGCAATTAGAGGTCAGCCCATAGTATTTATCCAGTGCCTATTGAATATGTATAGGCAGTGTGAGTACTGTGCCTTCTCCTCCATCCCCAGCTTCTGAAGAAGGGTAATTGCTAAGTTGAACATGGGTAAAGGGTGAAATAAAAGGAAAGAAAGGACCATAAGGCTTTAGTTCTAAGAACCAATTGTATGTACACTATTTTGTGAGGCATGTTTGAAGGCCTAACTCCTACATATACTATCACTGTAAGAAGGTTTGGCCTTGTACTGGGCTACACTATACTGGTTTTTTTTTTTTTTTTGGTCTTTTTAGGGCCACACTCAAGGCATATGGATGTTCCAGGAAAGGGGGTCAAATCGGAGCTACAGCTGCCAGCCTACACTACAGCCACAGCAACTCAGGATCCAAGCCATGTCTGCAACCTACACCATAACTCACAGCAACACCAGATCCTTTAACCCACTGAGTGAGGCCAGGGATCGAACCTGTGTCCTCAAAAATACTAGTCAGATTTGTTTCCGCTGTGCCACATGGGAACTCCCTACACTATACTCTTGATTAGCAAAGCATTTCTCTTCTAAGTATTATTTAGTTAAAGAAAATCAGTCTTATGTTAAGAAATGTATATGTATCTTTGGGCTTACAGGTATCATCCCAAAATGGCATAAACTGATGGGGTTTGTGTACCCATATAATCCATCCATCCAAGTAAGGCTGGCTAGTGTGGTATGTGGCCTTGAGCTGTGTGTCCTCTTTTGGAAACTATGAATATATATATATACATATGTTTGGGTAAAGTGATGTAATGTTGGACCTGACTTTAACACTAACTGTATACTTTGAAGCTGATACAAAGGGAACTCTATGCAGCCTAGGTCAAACCCTCCAGTCCCTAACAACTGACTTGCAAGCATCCACTACTTACTAACGTGTAATCTAGGGCCGGTGAGCTAACTCTGCCTATAGTACCACAGTTGTTAATCTTCTGTCAATGAAGCAGAGGCTTTTTACTCCCTTTTCCCAGATTCTCTCAGGATTGTCCCTCTGTCTTCCATTCCGGCATTTTGGGAGCATCCCAAATCCATACACTTTGGATGAGGAAGCAGAAGGGCTACATTCCAGGATCAGTAATCTAATATTTGACATTCCTTTGCTATCTTGAGACTTAAACCAAAGTAAACGAATCCTCTTTTCTGCCAGTTGACACTTGCTTAATAGTCTTCCTGCTGGTATCAATTAGTAGCTTAAAGCAGCTTCATCCTTAGCAGAGTCTATACAAGTTTAATCAGAGAGTTATCGCTACGTGTAAAAAGAGTTTTTCTTTTTCTAAGGAGAACCATTACATTCTCCAACTAAATAGCTCCTTTTGTGATTCTGAGGGTCAGTAGTTCCTATTTTATTTTGCTGGCATGACATATGAAGGGGAAAGCAACCTTCAGAAAACAAAGTTATCCTCAAAGCTGGGTGTTCCTCCTGCAGGGGCTGTCTACACTTAAATGGTCTACTGATTTGTATTCTGAGTTTAGAGCGACCATCAATTTATATCCAAGTGCTTTCTCTTGTCTTTTCCTAGGTGAACCCGGGACATGGATGATTTCTGCTGACAATATTCTACAAACAGACATTGTCACTGGGGTAGGAGTGGCCAGGAGTCCAGGAATAGCAACAATATTTCATGACATCCCAGGAATGGTGAAAACATATCGAGAGGTAAACCTAATGGTATAAAAGTTGAAAAATAAAGAGTAACTCTTTCCACATATGGGAATGTGCACATGGAAAGCACATCTTGTGAAAAGAAATACACTCACACATCAGTTTATATCTATAAAGCCAGTCAACAAACTTTGTTGGAACATAAAGGTGATTAGTGATTAGGAGTCTTAACCAAAAGAATAGCTAATTTTTAATTTAAAATATCATTATATTGGAGTTCCCGTCATGGCGCAGCGGTTAATGAATCCGACTAGGAACCATGAGGTTGCGGGTTCGATCCCTGGCATCGCTTAGTGGGTTAAGGATCCAGCATTGCC
>PVHT020000034.1:826877-853933 GCA_004024745.2 Catagonus wagneri
TTTTTTTTGTCTTTTTGCCTTTTCTAGGGCCACACCCAAGGCATATGGAGGTTCCCAGGCTAGGGGTCTAACAGGAGCTATAGCTGCTGGCCTTTGCCACAGCCACAGCAATGCGGGATCCGAGCCGCATCTGCAACCTACACTACAGCTCACGGCAACGCCGGATCCTTAACCCACTGAGTAAGGCCAGGGAACGAACCCGCAACCTCATGGTTCCTAGTCGGATTCGTTAACCACTGAGCCACGACGGGAACTCCTTGTTTTTGCTTTTTAAGGGTTGCACCTGAGGCATACAGAAGATCCCAGGCTAGGGGTCAAATTGAAGCTGCAGCTGCCAGCCTACACCATAGCCACAGCTGCATCTGTGACCTACACCACAGCTCACGGCAACGTCAGGTCCTTAACCCACTGAGCGAGGCCAGGGATTGAAGTCGCATCCTCATGAATACTAGTAGGATTTGTGACCCAATGAGCTACAATAGGAACTCCTGACTTGGGTTGTTTGTTTGTTTGTTTAATGGCCACACTTACTGCCTATGGACGTTCCTGTGCCAGGGATTGAATCCCAGCCACAGCTTCGACCTGAGCTGCAGTTGTGGCAGTACCAGGCCAGGGATCAAACCTGTGCCTTTGCAGGAACCTGAGTGGCTACAGATTCTTAAACCACTGTGCCGTGGCAGGAACTCCCTTAGGGTTTTCTGGGTTTTTTTTGTCTTTTTAAGACCGAACCTGCGGCACATGGAGGTTCCAGGCTAGAGGTTGAATCGAAGCTGTAGCTGCCGGCCTACACCACAGCCACAGCAACGCTGGATCCGAGTCGCATCTGCGACCTATACCACAGCTCACGGACGGGAACTCCCACTTAGATTTTTGATTGAACAACTAAAAGAACATAAGTGCCATCAGCCAAAATGCATAAGGAGCTCCCTTGTGGCTCAATGGGTTAAGAATCTGGTGTTCTCACCGCTGTGACTCTGGTTACTGCAGTGCCATGGTTTCCATCCCTAGTCCTAGAACTTCCATATGCCATGGGCATAGCCAAAAAAAAAAGAAAGAAAGAAAAAAGAAATGGGTGAGACTGTTTGTCGAATGGTTTTGAAGAGATTTGTTTTGGTCATGAAAAACTGGATGTCTATTAGCTGTCAAATGGATATGTTGAGGTAGCTAGATATAGAAGTTTGGGAGTCATTGGTGGGTTGGGGATCTGGCATTGTCACTACTGTGGCTCAGGGCACTGCTATGGCACAGGTTTGATCCCCGACCCAGAGACTTCTGAATACTGCAGGGCATGGCCAAAAAAAAAAGGAAAAAGGAGTTCCGTCATGGCTCTGCAGAAACAAATCTGACTAGCAAACATGAGGATGCAGGTTCAATCCCTGGCCTCACTCAGTGGGTTAAGGATAGGGCACAGATGAGGCTTGGATCTGGCATTGCTGTGCCTGTGGTGTAGGCCAGCAGCTACAGCTCCAGTTTGACATCTAGCCTGGGAATCTCCATATGCCACAGGTATGGCCCTAAAGACAAAAAAAAGAAAAAAGTTGAAATTTTCTTCAAAGTCATTTTTTCCCCCAAGGTTTTGTTTTGTTTTGTTTCTTTTTTTGACTGCCCCCACCACCACTGGCATATGGAGTTCCCAGGCCAGGGATCAGATCCAAGTAATAGTTGTGACCTAAACCACAGCTACAGGAACACCAGATCCTTAACCCACTTAACCCAGGGAGTGAACCTACGTCCCAGTGTGCCCACGACACCACTGGTCCCATTGCACCACAGCGGGAACTCCCAAAGTCATTTTAATAGGCAGTCATACAAAGGGAAGATATGTCAGAAGGAATAATGGACAAAGACCTTTTAGAAAAAAATATGATTTTCTTCTCAAATGTGAACAGATTTTGGGGTTCTCAAATATGTGATCAGAAGGGCAATTTGCTCTTATGTGAAGTAGTTGCTTTTAGTTAAGTAAGCTATGAAGGAAGGAGAAGAAGAGAACCAGATTTTCTGAGAACTTAGGTACCAATTTTCCTTTGGTTTGCTGACAGGTGGTGGTCAATACATCATCGAGGTTAACACTCAGTTATGATCTCAAGACTTATCTCACCAATACCCCCAACTCAGCTGTGTTCAAGCTCTTCATCACCACTGGCAGAAATGGTGTCAACCTTAAAGGTCAGGAATCTTTTTTTTTAGGTCTGGGTGATCATTCCCAACCTTCCCATCCTCCAATTCATTTACCCCTTTGGATTAGCAATCCAAGTTTCCTTCCTTTTCTTTCTTTCTTTCTCTTTCTTTCTTTCCCTTTCTTTCTTCCTTCCTTTCCTTTCCTTCCTTCCTTCTTTCTTTTTACATCCATACTTGTGGCATATGGAAGTTCCACTGAGCCGCAATGGGAACTCCCACTGAACCTCTTTCCTGATTTTTTTTTCTAAATACCAGGAGTTTCCCCACTTCCCTTGGACTGTAAAACTGTAGCCCACCTGGTCCTCGGGGCAGAGCCTCCTTACCTGCCATCTTGCATCTCTCACAAGCGTCGTATGTTAATAAATCTATTTCTTGCCTTAAATAATTAACCAGGAGTTCCTTTGTGGCTCAGTAGATAAAGGACCCAACACTGTCTCTGTGAGGATGTGGGTTTGATCCCTGACCTCGCTCAGTGTGTTGAAGATATGGCATGGCTGCATGCTGCAACATAAGTCACAGATGTGGCTCGGATCCCATGTTGCTGTGGCTGTGGCATAGGCCCCAGCTGCAGCTCAATCTGACCCCTGGCCTAGGAACTTCTATGTGTCACAGGTGTAGTCTAAATTAATTAATTAATTAAAACACCAGCTGCTTCGAGGTTCCTGTTGTGGCTCAGTGGTTAACGAATCCCACTAGGAACCATGAGGTTGCGGGTTTGATCCCTGGCCTTGCTCAGTGGGTTAAGGATCCGGCGTTGCTGTGAGCTGTGATGTAGGTGGCAGACGCAGCTCGGAACCCGCACTGCTGTGGCTGTGGCGAAGGCCAGAAGCTATAGCTCCTGTTAGACCCCTAGTCTGGGAACCGCCATATGTTGTGGGTGTGGCCCTAGATAAGGCAAAAAGACAAAAAAAAAAATACCAGCTGCTTCTATATAGTTGTCTCCCCTTTTACGAATTCTTAGTGACAAAGCTATTTATCTCTTTTCTGCTTATTAGGAACCTGCACCCCAAGTCAGACCTTGGCTATTACAACAATACTTCTTCCAGAGACTCTCATGTTGTGCCATGTACAGTTCAGTAATACTTTGCTAGACATTCCAGCAAGTAAAGTCTTTCATGTCCATTCAGGTTTCAGCACGGAGAAAGGTGGGTTCCACCAGATGAATCTGGTTTTCCCTGTTTTCTTTTTTCTTTCTTGCTTTTTTAGGGCTTCACCCACAGCATATGGAAGTTCCCAGGCTAGGGGTCAAATCAGAGCTACAGCTGCCAGCCTACACCACAGTCACAGCAACTCCGGATCTGAGCCACATCTGTAACCTACACCACAGCTCATGGCAACACCAGATCCCCGACCCACTGAACAAGCCCAGGGGTCCTCATGAATACCAGTCGGATTAGTTTCTGCTGCACCACAATAGGGACTCCTCCCCTTTGTTTTCATATTTGTACAAATATCACTTTCTTATTGATTGCATTTCAACTTCCCAGTTTCATCTGCTATATAACTATGGAATCTTTCTCAATCAGCATTTTGGTTCTAGCCACCTAGCCACCTAGCCAATATATAGCATGTGTCTTAGAGTTCCTGTCGTGGCTCAGCGGAAACGAATCTGACTAGTAGACTAGTATCCATGAGGACGCAGGTTCAATTCCGGGCCTCACTCAATGGGTTAAGGCTCTGGCATTGCCATGAGCTGTGGTGTAGTTCACAGATGCAGCTTGGATCCCATGTTGCTGTGGCTGTGGCGTAGGCCAGCAGCTAGAACTCCGATTCAACCCCTAGCTTGGAAACCTCCATATGCTGTGGGTGTGGACCTAAAAAGCCAAAAACATATACATATGCATATACATATACATATACATATATATAAAATGTATCTTTTTGGGGGGGGGCTTTTTGTCATTTTAGGGCCGCACCCATGGCATATGGAGGTTCCCAGGCTAGGGGTCTAATCGGAGCTGTAGCTGCTGACCTACACCACAGCCATAGCAATATTAGATCTGAGCCCTGTCTGTGACCTATACACAGCTCATGGCAATGCCAGATCCTTAACCCACTGAGCGAGGTGAGGGATTGAACCCGCAACCTCACAGTTCCTAGTCGGATTCGTTTCTGCTGAACCACAATGGGAACTCCAGTATAACATGTGTCTTTATAATATGCTATGCTTTTCAATTATAACTTACTGTTTTCTCCTTTCTTAATCTGTTATCTCTGTGAGGGCTTGGATTATGTCTCATTCATCTTTTATCCCCAACTAGTAGCACAATGTTTGAATGTTGTTGAACTGAAGAGTATTCCAAGCAGAAGAATAGCTTTAACAAGTGGAAAGTAGAACTAAGCATGACATCGGGAGGACTTTATATAAATCAGCAGATCCAAAATGAGGTGATTCAGGTCAAATGTAAATAAGCAGTGCTACAACATGGAAGAGCTTCTACTCCAAAGTCAGACCATTTGAATGGTATGGGTAATGAGACACTACTGAAGGAAGGTTCATTCAGCAAACTGTAGAGCACCAGATAAAATGCTTGGTACTAGGACAGGCACTGGAGGTACAGATGAGTAATAAGGCTTTTAACTCTTATTAGTACTGCACAGTGTGATTAGGTATATAATAAAGATAGACAGCAGAGGAGTTCCTGTTCTGGCACCGCAGAAACGAATCCAGCTAGGAACGATGAGGTTGCAGGTTCGATCCCTGGCCTTGCTTCGTGGGTTGAGGACCTGGCATTGCCGTGAGCTGTGGTATAGGTTGCAGACGTGGCTCAGATCTGGCATTGCTGTGGCTGTGGCACAGGCTGGCAGCTACAGCTCCAATTAGACCCCTAGCTTGGGAATCTCCATATGCTGCAGGTGCAGCCCTAAAAGGACAGAAGACAAAAAAAAAAAAAGGACAGCAGAAAGGAATAGCTATATCAAACCTGGGGGTTAGAGTTAGGTTTTAGAGGAAATAACCTTTAGAAAGATAACTGGGACTGAGGTAGATGTGAAGAGAACATGACATTCCAGGCAATACAGAGCCCTGAAAACGTTTTCAAAAATAAACTTACAGTAGTTTTTAAATTATCTCATGGGAGTTCCTGTCGTGGCACAGTGGTTAACGAATTCAACTAGGAACCATGAGGTTTCGGGTTCGATCCCTGCCCTTGCTCAGTGGGTTAACAATCCGGCGTTGCCGTGAGCTGTGGTGTAGGTTGCCGACGCGGCTCAGATCATGCGTTGCTGTGGCTGTGGTGTAGGCCAGTGGCTACAGCTCCGATTAGACCCCTAGCCTGGGAACCTCCACATGCCGCCGGTGCGGCCCTAAAATGACAAAAGGCAAAAAATAAAAAAATAAATTAATTAATTAAAAAAAATAAATTATCTCATGGCAGTACACAGAATGATAAGAACGAATGGGAGGCAAATGGAGCCATTGCAATAATCCAAGCATGAGTTGATTCTAGGCCAGAATAATAAGAGAAATAGTAACAGAAGGGGCATATGTAAGCTATTTCAAAGGGTGAGTTAGCAAGATTTGGAAGATGATTGGACATAGGAATGAAGGAGTGGATTTTAAAAGACAACTGAGGTTGAGTGCAGATAACTAGAAAAACAATAGGATTGACAGAAATAAGGCCATCGAGATATGGTTTGATAGAGAAGTGATTAAACCATGTTCAGGAGTTCCCGTCATGGGTCAGTGGTTAACGAATCCGACTAAGAACCATGAGGTTGCGGGTTCAATCCCTGGCCTTGCTTAGTGAGTTAAGGATCTGGCATTGCCGTGAGCTGTGGTGTAGGTTGCAGACGCGGCTAGGATCCCGCGTTGCTGTGGCTGTGGCATAGGCCAGCAGCTCCAGCTCTAGCTCCTGTTAGACCCCTAGCCTGGGAACCTCCATATCCTGCGGGCGCTGCCCTAGATAAGGCGTTCAAAGCTCGCCTTTCTTTCACAAACCGTTTCCCAATCTCCAAGCTCTGACTACTTCATCCTATTTCCCTTTAATTTCCATTCGTATCATATTATTTAATACTCCCTGACATGTCAATTTACCAATAATGGTATTCCTAAATTCAATTATGGGTTCCTGGGACTGTTTTTTTTGTTGTTGTTGTTGTTTTTTGTTAACTGCCACCACAGTGGCCGATAGTGTGGTAATAGTGAATACTTAAAACTGAGTTCACACTTTCTTTTGAATTTGTATGTAACTATTTTTCCTTCCTATTGTAATCCAGTTGGCTAAATAGAGTCTCTGAACCTTCCTGCTCAGTTTTTCCTCTTTTCTTCAGGGGTTTATGTCTGCCTAATCAAGGTTCGACCACAGTCAGAGGAACTGCTCCAGGCCCTCAGCATGGCTGACACCTCAGTCTATGGTTGGGCCACACTTGTCAGTGAACGTAGCAAGAAAGGAATGCAGAGAATCCTCATTCCTTTCATCCCAGCCTTTTACATCAACCAGTCAGAATTGGTTCTTAGCCACAAAAAAGACATCGGGGAGATAAGAGTACTGGGAGTGGAGAGAGTTCTTGAGAAGTTAGAGGTATGTTAAGGACTGAAACAAAACAGATCAGGGTTTTGAGAAAGAGATGTTTTGGGGGCTTGTGTTATTTTTTGTCTTTTTTTTTTTTAGAGCCGCATCCACGGCATATGGATATTCCTAGGTTAGGGGTCAAGTCAGAGCTGTGGCTGCCGGCCTATGCCACAGCCACAGCAACTCGGGATCTGAGCCTTGTTGGTGCCCTACACCAACTCACAGCAACGCCAGATCCTTAACCCACTGAGCAAGGCCAGGCATCAAACCCGCATCCTCATGGATATTGGTCGGGTTCATTACCACTGAGCCACAATGGAAACTCTGAGAAAGAGATTTTTCATTTGAACTCCAGAGTAAAGGAACAAATTACTGAATGTCTTGATAAAATTCACTACAGGATGGAGTTCCCGTTGTGGCACAGCAGGTTAAGGATCCAGCATTGTCTCTGTGGCTCAGGTCACTGCTGAGGCAAGGGATTCCACCCCTGGCCCGGCACAGTGGGTTAAAGGATCCAGCATTGCTGCAGCTATGGCAGAGGTTGAAGCTCTGGCTGGGATTTGATCCTGGCCCAGGAACTTCCATATGCCACAGGTGCAGCCATTAAAAAAATACATATATGGGGAGTTCCTATCATGGCTCAATAGAAATGAATCTGACTGGTATCCATGAGGCCATGGGTTTGATCCCTGGCCTTGCTCTGTGGGTTTAGGATCTGGTGTTGCTGTGAGCTGTAGTGTAGGTTGCAGACATGGCTCATTGCTGTGGCTGTGGCATAGGCTGGCAGCTACAGCTTCTATTCGACCCCCAGCCTGGGAACCTCCATATGCTGCAAGTGAGTTCCTAAAAAGACAAAAAAAATAAAAAAGTGACTTATTCTCAGTGAGCTAGAACTAGAAATCTAGATGTCTTACTGTATATGTTTAAGATTGGAATGTATTGATACAGAACTGATTTTCCTTCTTTCACACAAGTACCATTTTCTTTTCTCCAAGGTCTTCCCCAGCTCCCCAATTCTAGTGGTCTCTGGCCATAGACAAGCTTCTGTCACACCTGGCCTGGCCATCTACCCCGTAAGAGTAGTCAACTTCACTTCCCTCCAGCAGATGGCATCACCTGTTTTCATCAACGTTTCCTGTGTGCTCACCAGTCAAAGTGAGGCTGTACGAGTAAGAGCTAAGAAAGTTAAGTCTGGTGCAGGTGAGCATTGGGGGCTCCCAGTTTTAATACAGAGAACAAAAACAATAGAATCAAACTAGCTGGGGCATGGCTATTTATTCTCCAAGTCTACCCCATAAAGTAAAACCTTTAGGGAGTTCCCGTTGTGGCTCAGCGACTTAAGGACCTGACGTCTCTCTGAGGATTGACGTTGTTAAGGATCTGGTGTTGCCGTAAGTGCAGCGTAAGTCACAGATGCAGCTCCAATCCAGTGTTGCCATGGCTGAAGTGTAGGCCCTAGCTGCAGCTCCAATTTGACTCCTGGCCTGGGTGTTTTTGGGAGCACCCAATTTGTTCTGGTTAGAACTCAGGCATTTTCACTACTGTGGCCTGGATTCAATCCCTAGTCTGAGAACTGAGATCCCATATCAGGATGCTACAGGCTGCAGAAAAAAAATTTTTTTTCTTAGGGCCACAGGTATGGCATATGGAGGTTCCCAGACTAGGGGTCAAATCAGAGCTGCAGCTGCCAGCCTAAGCTACAGCCATAGCAAATGCCAGATCCTTAACCCGCTGAGTGAGGCCAGGTATCAAACCTGCATCCTCATGGATGCTAGTCAGATTCATTTCCGCTGAGCCACAACAGAAACTCCCAGTTTATCACGTATTGAATATAGTTTCCTGTACTATACAGTAGGACCTTGTTTATCCACTCTATGTATAATAGTTTGCACCCACTAACCCCAACCTTCCCCTCCTTCCCCCCAGCCCAAGCAACAAGTCAGTTTTGTAGATAGGTTCTTTTGTGTCACATTTCATTTGTTTGTTTGTTTTTTGTCTTTTTGCCTTTATCTAGAGCCGCACCCACCTGTGGCATATGGAGGTTCCCAGGCTAGGGGTCTAACAGAAGCTGTAGCTGCCGGCCTTCGCCACAGCCACAGTAACGCGAGATCCGAGCCGCGTCTGCAACCTACACCACAGCTCACGGCAACACCGGTTCCTTAAACCACTGAGCAAGGCCAGGGATTGAACCTGCAACCTCATGGTTTCTAGTCGGATTCGTTAACCACTGAGCCACAATGGGAACTCCAGAAGCAACGCCAAGTAGTTATGCTGAGAGCCACACGGGAAGTCCTTGTGTCATATTTTAGATTCCACATATGAATCATATGGCATGTCTCTCTTACTTCACTCGGCATGTTAATTTCTAGGTCCATCCATGTTGCTGCAACTGACATTATTTCATTCTTTTTTATGGTTAAGTAGGATCCCATTGTATATATATTCATCTTCTTTATCCATTCATCTGCCTATGGACATTTAGATTGCTTCCATGTCTTAGCTATTGTGAAGGGCTGCTATGAACACAGCGGTGCATGTATCTTTTTGAATTGTATTCGTCCAGCTATATGCCCGAAGTGGGATTGCTAGGTCATACAGCAGTCCTATTTTTTTTTGAGGAACTTCCATACAGTTTTCCATAGTGGCTGCACGAGCTTACATTCCTACCAATAGCGCAGGAGGGTTCCCTTTTCTTGGGTGGTAGTGTTTAAATATACCCAACCCAATTTTTAGCTCATCCATACAAGCATGTGAGTGCCTACTGTTATGTGCCAAGTGTGGTATCTACTGTAGAAATCAAGATTTAAGACAGGGCCCAATTAGGACAGGAATTACTTTGGTGTAGCCAGAACAAGGGGTGCTATTACTTGCAGCATAGTTCCCAGGCTAGGAGCTGAATCGGAGTTGCAGCTGCTGGCCTACACCACAGGCACACCAACACCAGATATGAGCCTCGTCTGCAGCCTACACCACAGCTATTGGCAATGCTCAATCCTTAACCCAATGAGCAAGGTCAGGGATAGAACCCACATCCCCATGAATACTAGTCAGGTTCATTACTGCTGAGCCACAATGAGAACGCCTAGAATCTTATTTTTTAGTGTAAACAACCTCAAATTATTCTACAGAGTGAGGTAGTTGTGAAAAAGCCATGAGAGTTAAGACCAGTTAAGATCGCAGAGATGGATGTTTATACAAGCGATGCAGAATAGAAACTAAGTATGAGGGTGTGGTGACAATTTATCTGAAAAGGGCTGTGTTAAGTTCAGTTTAGAAACTCTCTGATGGCCTAGTGGTTAAGGATCAATGTTGCTACTGCTATACCACGGGTTAGATCCCTGGCCAGGAACTTCTGTATGCCTTAGGTGTGGCCAAGAAATTTCAGGCAGTCAGGTGGGGCAGCGAAGAGTTCATTTCCAGACACTGTGAAGAATTTGAAATAACCAAAAGTACCAGGTATGCTTCAAAGACACAAGTCTGAAGTTTTATTGAGGACAAGATTATATACAAATCAGAATGTTCCCTAGAAACGTCACCTGAGTAAAAAAAGGACAAGTAGCCCCTGGATTTAAGAGATCACCAATGACCCAAAGAAATGTTTCAGGTTAAAGGGATTAAAATTCAAAGCTGAATCACCATAGACTGTCACAAATTTAGCAGCATGTCACCAGCAGTTGAGTGTGCAGGAAAGCTAGGGAGCATTTTAAAGTGGCAAAGAATTTAAATATTCTTTTGTAAGCTGAAGAGAGAGGTTCAAGAATTGTAGTTTATTAGAGACAGTAAAAAGCCAAAGAGGTGTAGAAGCCAAGTACAGTTCGCCTCTTTTTCCCTGGTAAGAAGCAAAGAACTTCCTAGAGAGCTGGGTTCTGAGTGCTTTGGCTAACTCTTAGGACCACACAAGGTTTTAAAGGTGGTATCTGTCCTGGATGTATTAAATAGCTATTGTCTTCTTTTGTTCTGCCAATACGTAGATCAATGTGAAGGTTCAGGTGTCCTCCAGAAGTTCATGGGTTCTTACCAGATCCTCTTTACCCTCTTTGCGGTGTTGGCATCAACAGCTTTCCTCTTTCTAGGTAAGGAGTCCTTATATTCGCACCGTGGACTTTTGACTTGGAAACTGCCTTCATTTTATTTCACAAACTAAACGAGGATGAAAATTAGCTGTTTATCACATCTAATTTGGGACAAGCAATCCAAAGTGATTTAACCTCCCTACTCCTAGTCACCTAATGGACAATACCAACTTACTACCAAGAACATTACTAGCAAATGGAAATCACTACTAAATTTTAAGGGTAGTTTTGCTCAAATTCATCGCTAGAGGTATCAAGCAACACAATGTTATCTATACATGCATTTATCTTTTAGCCAGAAGTGCCTCTGAAAATCACTGAATAAAATTTTTCTGTAGGTGTATTACTATGAAATTATTTAATTTGAAACATCAATGCTTTTTTATAGCAAGTGGTGACTTGCTCCCAAGAAAATGTTTCATTGATGTCATCTCCAATGTTCTTTCCCCAGCATACAATGCCTTCCTAAACAAGATACAGACCGTTCCAGTTGTTTACGTACCAGCTCTAAGAACATCACAGCCAGGTAAAAAATTACTGTCTTTATTTTTGAAAAGCTCAGGTATCACCCTCATTAACCTTTCATCAATTTTTCTTCCTCCTTTACTTTTAGGTTCTTACACATACACACGTTCTCCCCCTCCCTTCGTGAGTCCACAACCCCCACCATCCCAGAGGCTACAGCATTGGCTTTGGAGTGTAAGACACTAACCTCTGCTGGGACAAATCCCCTTTAAGTCTCAAGGGCTGGAGATTTCTAGCCCTAGACCAGGAGCCAAGCAGCAACCTCTATACTCACAGGCCTCCCAACAAGGCTTCTGAGAACTGTGAATAAAGGATCCTAAGCTGTTTCCTATTGAAGTGGTGTGTTCAATGCCTTTTACTTTTTTGGGGGGGCCACACCCACGCATACGGAGGTTCCCAGGCTAGGGGTTGAATCCAGCTACAGCTGCCAGCCTACACCGCAGCCACATCAGATCCAAGCAGCGTCTGTGACTACACAACACTAGATCCTTAACCCACTGAGCCAGGCCAGGGATCAAACCCAAAACCTCATGGCTCCTATTGGATTTGTTTCCCATGTGCCACGATGGAAACTCTGGACGGCGTTTTAAAGATTAACTGTCAGTTCTTAATTCTAAATAAACATAAAAGCGAAAACAAATACCCCATTTATATACTATCCCAGTTTTTAATCAAACTGCAGATTTACCCAATGAGCCTAGGGATAGAAATATCCCAAATGGACTTTTTAAATACTTGGCCACTTACTTGCCCCAAATGACTCTAGAATCCACTCTTCTGGTTGCCCCTGAATACGTGAGGTAGAAACTTCCTAGCAGTAAAACAAGACAATAAACAGGATGTATCCAAAATGTGTTTATTGGGATCGTTTCCCATTCATCTTGATTCAGGGTGCTTTTAGTGCTGCTTCCGTCTGAAGGAGCATCCTGGAAGAAAAAGGTTGGAAGATTAACTGACAGCAGCCCCCTTACCCTGCCCGAACCCCACGAGATGTATGATACCCACTGGAAAGCTACATCTGTTATTTTTCTCAAGTCCTTTAACTTCTACATAGTCACTGAAAGACCCTATTATCAGCTCAGCACATGAAGCTTCTTTTATCACCCATCCACCCCAGCTTCAGACAGTAGTGTTTTGAGATTACTAAGTGCTTCCTAATGCTTCTAAATGAAAAATATATATATATATATTATTAAACCCAACCCTCTCGGCAAGACATTATATATGATCCCTCTTAGGATTCAAATCTCAAAATCCTAATACTGGTTAAACCAATTACCTTCTGTAAGCCTTGCTTTTCCTCCTGTAGGCTGGCAGAGGACAGTAGAGCAGCCAACACATAAAACTACTGTTTGTGCGTGGCTAAAGACGGTGGTGATTTTATAGCATCCTGGGAAAAAAAACCAGATAGTTATTCCACTTTCTCCATCTTCACCTAAATGTACGCTGTCCTGTATTAACTGTAAAACAAAAATGTTATGTAAATTGCCCAAATTTACTTTCCTATTCTGAACTTGATTACCTGGCTCCACATATACATTAAATCCAACTCAGAAACCACCTGGACTACCTGCCCTCACCTACGGGGTTTTTTAATTGTTATTAATATTACCATCATCCTACAGCCTGAAAAGAGAAGAAATGGAACCAAAAATTATTCGAAGTCAAAAAATAAGAGAATCCTCTATTTGAAGGTGAGGGATGCTCAGTAATGGTTCAATACATCCAATTCCTTGCCTCCAGGTACAAGCACAAAAATGACCACAGCAGCAACCCAATATATCACCTCAGTGTCTCCTACTTTGCAGATAAAGTTTTGAAAGAAAACCACTCTGGATCATTCCTAAACTACAGAATTTTTACTCATCTTGCACCTTCAATTTTCAAGAAGTCAGGGCCTTTTTCCAGTTCTTGGGGTCCAATGCTTTTCCCCACTCCTACAAGCTATCTCCTCACCTGGGCATTTCACGTCCATGAAATAGGAATTGGGGCTCTGCACCAGGCGCTTCTTCTTGTGTTTCCTCTTCTCCTCTTCTGGAGAGGGATGAAGGAGATCCTTTGCGAGCTACGGAAAGTAGAAATGCAGAGGTTTAGAAACCAACCGCGAGCAATGCAATGATCGAAAACAGCCCCCGCTGCCACACACCGGGGAGAGCTCGCCCCTCGCCGCCCCTGGTGTCTGCGCAGCTGGGCCGCCATCTTATCTCCTCTCCGCTCCTGTCTAGGCAGGGGCCCCGCGGGCCTCCGCGGCCCCCGTAGTTAATATCCTGGGGAGCGCGGAGGGCAAATGAGGGCCCTCTGCGATGCGAAATCAGCGTGAGGGGAGCGCGTGCGGACAGAAGAGCAAGATCTCCGCCGAAACCTGGACCAAGGACTCACAGGCATGTTCTCCTGTGGACGTCGTCACCGCCGGAAAGGAGCGAAGGCGGAAATCCTGCTCCTTATATACGCCGCCCCGCAGGAAGTGACGCCTGGGCTTTTGGCCACCATGTTGGGAAGGTCTGTCTCTCACGGTCTGTGGGCGGTGGAACGAGCAGGGTCTGCCATTTTTGGAAGGTCTCTAAATGAGAGACCTGGGAGTCGCCATGTTGATAGAGTGAGCTTGCTCACCAAGAAGGTCAGTGTCCCCATCTCTTTCGAGATGTAAATGGACAATTTTAAAACTTCGTGCTGCACTTTGACAATAGGCGCTCTTTAGAAAAGCAACGAGACTGAGCCATGTCTGGGACTTCTTAAATTTCTTTACTATTTTTCTTTTTTCTTTCGTTTTTTTCTTTTTTTTCTTTTTTTTTTTTTTTGCTTTTTAGGGCCATGTCCCGGCATCTGGAGGTTCCCAGGCTAGGGTGTCTAATCGGAGCTACAGCTGCCAACCTACGCCAGAGCCACAGCAACGCCAGATCCCAGCCGCGTCTGCCACCTACAGCGCAGCTTTCAGCAACGTGGGATCCTCAACTCACTGAGCAAGGACAGGGATTGAATCTGCAACCTCATGGTTCCTAGTCAGGTTCATTTCCGCTGGGTCATAGCGGGAACTCCAATGTGTTTACTATTTTTCAATAGGTTTAATTTGCCCATTTTTAACACTTCAGGAATGTAAATATAAAATAGGAGAATCCTTGGAGTTACCGTCGAGGCTCAGTGGTTAACGAATCCGACTACGAACCATGAGGTTGCGGGTTCGATCCCTGGCCTTGCTCAGTGGGTTAAGGATCCAGCGTTTCCATGAGCTGTGGTGTAGGTGGCAGACACGGCTCGGATCCCGCGTTGCTGTGGCTGTGGTGAAGGCTGGCAGCTATAGCTCCTGTTAGACCCCTAGCCTGGGAACCTCCATATGCCGCAGGTGCGGCCCTAGATAAGGCAAAAAGACAAAAAAAAAAAATGAGAATCCTTTTATTTTTCCCACCTCCAGCTTATTCCTAGGGTTAACTGTTGTTAAATTTTATAGTATTCTTCCCATCTTTTTTTTTTTGTCTTCTTTCTTTCCTTCTTTCCTTCCTTCCTTCGTTCTTTCGTTCTTTCATTCTTTCTTTCTTTTCCAGGGCCGCACCTGCAGCATATGGAGGTTCCCAGGCTAGGGGTCTAACAGGAGCTGTAGCTGCCAGCCTACGCCACAGCCACGTGGGATCCCAGCCGCGTCTGCGACCTACACCACAGCCCGCGGCAAAGCCAAATTCTTACTCTACTGAGCGGGGCCAGGGATGGAACCCATGTCCTCATGGATACTGGTCAGGCTGGTTAACCACTGAGCCATGACCGGAACTCCCCATCCTTTCCTTCTAATAATTACATCACCTATTTCTATAGTGCTTATTTGTGTATTGTTCTGCTTTTACTGTTAATTTATCTTCACAGTTCTGTCAGGTTGGAAATTTTTTTAAAGTTTTACTGAAGTATACTTGACTTACAATGTTGTGATAATTTCTCCTGTACAACAAAGTGATTCAGCCACACATGTACACACATCCATTCTTTTTCAAATTCTTTTCCCATATAGATTATCACAGAGTAGATTTCCCTGTGCTATACAGCAGGTTCTCATTGGATTTGATAATATTATTATCCTCATTTTACAGATTTGGAAAGTGATGCCCAGACCTATATAAGTTGTCCAGGCAGTTACCACTGTGGCAGATTTAGAATCTGGTGTTTCTGTGGGTCAGCTTGGGTTCAATCCCCAGCACAGTGGGTTAAGGATTCTACATTGCCCAGCTCTGGTGTAGGTTGCAGCTGTGGCTCATATTCGATCCCTGGCCCAGCAATTTCCATATACAATGGGTCTGGCAAAAAAAAGAAAAAAATTGTCCAAAGTATATTATTAAACTGCCTTCCAAAAATATTGTGCCAATTTACATTCTCACATCCTTTCCCCCACATTTTCACCAGCACCGCCCTTCCAGGACTTCTCATCTTGGCAGCACTGACAAGGGAATTAGAAGAAGGAGAAAAAAAAATGAAGGCCCAGTCATCATCTTCTTCAATAACGCTCAAAAGGTTAGAATGTCCATTTGTCATAAAGGAGGAATGAAGATGACCCAAATGGCATCTGGGGACCTGGTTAATTCCAAAGGAATGGAATAGGGCAAGGGATGTGAGTTCCAGTCAAAGATATGCTGGTAGGAGTTACTGTCATGGCTCAGTGGTTAACAAATCTGACTAGGAACCATGAGGTTGCGGGTTCGATCCCTGACACCGCTCAGTGGGTTGAGGATCCGGCATTGTGGTGAGCTGTGGTGTAGATCGCAGATGCGGCTCAGATCCCATGTTGCTTTTGCTGTGGCATCGGCCGGCAGCTGCAGCTCTGATTAAACCCCTAGCCTGGGAACTTCCATGTGCCGTGAGTGCGGCCCTAGAAAAGGCAAAAAGACAAAAAAAAAACAAAACAGATGTGCTGGTAAAATTTTTTTTTTTTTTGTCTTTTTGCCTTTATCTAGAGCCGCACCCGCGGCATATGGAGGTTCCCAGGCTAGGGGTCTAACAGGAGCTGTAGCTGCCGGCCTTCGCCACAGCCACTGCAACGCGGGATCCGAGCCGCGTCTGCAGCCTTCACCACAGCTCACGGCAACGCCGGATCCTTAACCCACTGAGCAAGGCCAGGGATCGAACCCGCCACCTCATGGTTCCTAATCGGATTCGTTAACCACTGAGCCACGAAGGGAACTCCTGTGCTGGTAAAAATTTAACAACTGGCTTTATGGAAGGGAGCTCTGATTTGTTGTCTTTGCTATTTTCATGTTGTAAATACTCCCAGATTTAGGAAGAGATAAGCACAGTCTGTTCTAATGAGCCAGGTAGAATTGGTTCTAGGAGTTCTCTTGTGGTACAGCAGGTTAAGGATCAGTGTTGTCACTGCAACAGCTTGGGGGGTCACTCCTGTGGTGCAGGTTTGATCCTTGGCCTGGATGTGGCCAAAAAAAAAAAAAAAAAGAATTGGTTCCAACACACTACTAATGGGTAGGAAAAACCTCTAAGGAAGTGACATTTAAGCTGAAATCTGAAAGACAAGGAATCAACCTAGCAACAATCTGGAGGAATATAGTATTTTAGGCTGAGGGAAAAGCTTGTGAATACAAAACCAGGGCCAGAATAAGCCTGCCAAAATTGGGGGATGGAGGGGAGGCAGTGTTGCAGAAGCTCTGAGAGCTAAGGGGAGAGTACTATGGAGATAAGTTTTCAATGAAAGCGTGTATACACCAGATTAAATACAATTTAGAGAGGTGAACAAGAATAACTTACTGGCGGTGATGAAAAGTCCAGTCCAGACAAAATAAAATTAAGCAGGAGTTCTCATCCTGGCACGGCAGAAACGAATCCGACTAGGAACCATGAGGTTGTGGGTTAGATCCCTGGTCTCGCTCAGTGGGTTAAGGATCTAGCATTGAGGTGAGCTTGGTGTAGGTCGCAGATGCGACTCAAATCTGGCATTGCTGTGGCTGTGGCGTAGGCCGGTGGCTACAGCTCCGATTAGACCCCTAACCTGGGAACCTCCATACGCCACAGGTATGGCCCTAAAAAGACAACAAAAATAAATAAAAAATAAAATTAAACAGTAGTTCCTGTCGTGGCTCAGCGGTTAGCAAACCCGACTTAGCATCCATGAGGACGCGGGTTCAACCCCTGGCCTCAATAAGTGGGTTAAGGATCTGGCGTTGCTGTGAGCTGTGGTGTCAGTCACAGACGTGGCTCGGATCCAGTGTTGCTGTGGCTCTGGTGTAGGCCGGCGGCTACAGTTCCAATTGGACCCCTAGCCTGGAAATCTCCATATGCCGCGACTGTGGTCCTAAAAGCCCGGAAAAAAAAAAATTAAACAAAAATGAACTGATGGAGGAGTTCCCATTGTGGCTCAGTGGGTTAAGAACCCAACTAGTATCCATGAGGGTGCAGGGTCCATCCCTGGCCCTGCTAAGTGGGTTAAGGATCCAGCCTTGCTGTGGCTGTGGTGTAGGCCAGTAACTGCAGCTCTGATTTGCCCCCTAGCCTGGTAACCTCCATAGGTCATGGGTGTGGCCCTAAACAGACAAAAAAAAAAGGAAAGAAAGAAAGAAATGAACTGATGGATTATCAGAACAACACATGAAAATTGAAGAATAATTTGAAGGACCAGTGAGAGGTAGTTTGACCAGTGAGAAGGAACACTCAACTTTGTGAAGTCATAATAGACAATGAGATAAAGGACAAACGGGGATCGAATAATTGTGTTTGAGAAGGGACAAGCATTGGCACAGAAGGTGACAGGAATAAGTGAAAAAAAAAAAAGATACCCTCTCAAACAATGCGTTATACAAGAACTATTCTACCAACCCACTGTAAGAAAAGCAGATATTTTGAACAATTTTTTCCAAAGGCAAAGATAAACTAGTTTCTTTATAGCCCTGTTCTCTGCATTTCAGCTTGCCGGTTGCCAAGGCTACACATTCACAGTCTGTTCAGTGAGGTGTTAGGAGTACTGCCTCAGGGCTGTGTTAAAAGATCCACATTCATCAAAAGAATGAGACCAGAGACTTGTGGTCCTCATCTCTGTCTTCTTGAGCTGGCTTCTCAGAGAATTCACATACAGGGTCCCAGAAGGAAGACTGTTCAAAATGAAGCTCCAGAAATGTATCTAGGTGAGGGGTACCGGTGCATGCAACGAGGGATGGTGGTGGTGGTGGAAGGGGGGTGGGGGTTGGGGGCTGATTCTATAGAACAATTAATTTCAATTTTCACTCTCTTCCACCAGGGGGCAGACTGATTCAACAAATAGTCACTTACTCCAAGCATCCCGCTTTTTTCAAAAGCTGGGATTCTAAAACTAAGGGCTTGGAACAATAACACCGGAATTCTAGAACTGCCCTTTCTAGAACATAGAAGGATTCTATTTTCCTTGAGTCGCCCCTCCGAAAATCAATTCCCAATTTTGTCAACTCCCAGTGCTGTCCTGGCCTTCAACTTTACTCCCCTAAAGATTCCCTTTCCCCTAATTCCTCTAAAATTCCTCTTCCCCTGGTCATTTTGATTAAATCTCTACTTGACTTCACCCCAGCCTCTCTGGCCTCAGGCTGGAAGGGTGAAGTCAAACGAGCGGAACGGTTAAAGAAACAGGCCAACGTTGCTGGAGAAGGGAAAGCCCTGGGAGCTGAAGGTTGGGTTGGCTTCCTTGGCCAGCAGAAAGGGGTGGGCGGGCAGGGGGTGGGGCCCAGAGCAGTGCCGCCTCTTCTTTTTCCCGGAGCCTGGGCGGAGAGGGAGGAAAACTTCCTGGCCTGGGCTCCCGGCCGCTCAGTCGGCCAACCCTCCAATCCCGCCTACCGGTGCCCGGCGCGTCCCCACCCCTCCCCCGGCACCCCCAGTGTCCGCCATGGCCAAAGCCTACGACCACCTCTTCAAGTTGCTGCTGATCGGGGACTCGGGGGTGGGCAAGACTTGTCTGATCATTCGCTTTGCAGAGGACAACTTCAACAACACTTACATCTCCACCATCGGTGAGACCACTGGCAATACCCTAGATCCCCCGGCTCCCCTGTGCCCTCATCTTCAGGCTCTTGGATTACTAGTGGCCCACTTTTCAGTCTCCTTAGAGTCAGGCTTCTAAACTCCAGTCCCTCAACCCCTGTCTCAGACCCGTCCCCCTTATGTGTCTCTGGATGGCACCCAGACCTCTAACCCCTCTGAGACCACCAGGTAACTCCTCCGTGGTTCCAACCCCTAATTTTCTTGGTACCACCTGTCTCTCTTGTCTTCCCAAATCCACATGAGTGCCATTTCCCTCTCGGCTCCTGTTCCCCACCCCCCATCCACCTAGAACTCTTGACCACCCTCCACGTTTCCTGTATACACTCTCCTTGAACATCTGGCTCCCAGTTCTGCTAATCTCTTTCTGTCCTACTGAGGGGCAGACTCTCCCAGTTGCATCCCCATCTTACCATCTACTTTCCAGCCTCCCTGCCCCTCAGCTTAGTAGGGGGTTGAGGAGGATGGAACAGAGTGGCCGGGTGGGCTGAAAGTGGCCCAAGGACTGTGATCATGAATATCCAGTCAGCCTGGTGAGGAAGGTGGGAGTGAGGGGACTTTTGGGGTCTCTGAGTCAGCCTGGTGACTCAGCCTCCTCCCTGGAGCTCCCAGCAGGCTTGGGGGAGGTGCCCAAGTTTGCACTGAGAATACTGTTTCCCTCCTCCTCTCACGGTTCTGGATCTCTGGCCTGGGAAATAAGACAAGGAGAGTCTCAAGATGATTCTGGTTAGAAAGGGGAGGGGAAAATGCCCCTCTCTCCTAAGTCCTTCTCTGAGGGAATCTTGTTTAGCCTCAAACTTTCTTGGTTGCAAGTTTGGCCTACTAGTTAATTCACATAGACTGGCATCAGCTACCTTTTTTCTCGCTCTTTACTCTGTAGGGTCAGGGGGGTAGGTGGGAGAACCAAGAGTAGAGGGTTCTAAGAAAACAGGAGGAGTTCCTGTCGTGGCGCAGCAGAAACAAATCTGACTAGGAACCATGAGGTTGCCGGTTCGATCCCTGGCCTCACTCAGTAGGTTAAGGATCCAGCATTGCCGTGAGCTGTGGTATAGGTCACAGATGTGGCTCAGGTCTGGCATTGCTGTGGCTCTGGCATAGGCTGGCGGCAACAGCTCCAATTAGACCCCTAGCCTGGAAACCTCCATATGCCTCAGGTGCAGCCCTTAAAAGACAAAAGAAAAGAAAACAGAGGAAAAATCTGAAAGTAATATTTTGGGGGAGACAATTGTTTTTTTTTTTTTTTTGTCTTTTTGCTTTATCTAGGGTCGCCCCCGCGGCATATGGAGGTTCCCAGGCTAGGGGTCTAACAGGAGCTGTAGCTGCCGGCCTTCGCCACAGCCACAGCAACGTGGGATCCGAGCCGCGTCTGCAACCTACACCACAGCTCACGGCAATGCCGGATCCTTAACCCACTAAGCAAGGCCAGGGATCGAACCCACAACATTATGATTCCTAGTCGGATTCGTTAACCACTGAGCCATGATGGGAACTCCTGGGGGAGACAAACTGAATTAATAGAGTTGTCAGCTGACATTGCTGAGCAGACCCAAGAAGCGCTTTAAATGCCTTAAGACTCCCAGCAGAATTTTCATCACCTTTTCCCCCACAAAATCCATAAAATCAATGTGCTTTTTGTGTGTGTGTGTGCGTGTGGCTTTTTAGGGCCACACCCGCAGCATATGGAGGTTCCTAGGCTGGGGGTCTAATTGGAGCTATTGCTGCTGGCCTATGCAGAGCCACGTCTGGGACCTACACCACAGCTCACAGCAACACCGTATCGTTAACCCACTGAGCGAGGCCAGGGATCGAACCCACAACCTCATGGTTCCTAGTTGGATTTGTTTCCACTGCACCACGAAGGGAACTCCAATGTGTTTGACTTTTGATTGTAAAAACAATGTTCTTGCTATACAAATACAGCTTTGAGAAAATCCTCCTGGTTTTACACTGCCTCCAAGATTGCTTCCCAAGTGCCTATCCTGCAGAATTTCTGGCACTGCTGCTGATCTATTCCCTGTCTCTCACCACACACTTTGACATGCACATACATTCATGTCTCAATTTCAGTGTATATTCTCCACCCTTAGGAATTGATTTCAAGATCCGCACTGTGGATATAGAGGGGAAAAAGATCAAACTGCAAGTCTGGTGAGTGAATCCCCCAGGATTTCTAAACCAGACTTCCTCATTTACCTTCTATAACCATTTCCCTTCTAGTTTGCTTCTTTTCTCTCCCTTTCCCCATTCACCCTTCCAGCACTTTTTAAAATCCATTTCTGGGAGTTCCTGTCATGGCTCAGTGGTAGGGAATCCGACTAGTACCCATGAGGACCAGGCTTAATGGAGGCATCATGATACAATAGATAAGAGCAGAAGGTGCGGATCAATCCTGGTTCTGCTACAGAATGACCTTCATTAGTTATTTGGCCTTTCTGAGTCTGTTTCCTCATTTGTAAAACAGAGACAATGAAAGACATCTGGCAAGGATAAAGTGAAGATTAGATAAAATGACACAAGTAAAAGGATACATATACAGTGCTTGGCAAAGAGTAAACACTGACTAAAAGAGAAAGATCTTGTTTCTTAGATCTTTGCCATGGCTCAGTATCAGCCCAACTATCTTTCATCCCCTTTCCTCCTTTACTATTTTCTGATTATGTTCCTTTCAGCACACTTTGCTGCAAAAGCTAAATTCTTAGGGGGTACAGGCGGGGTTGTCTCTTTGGAGAACTCTTCCTCTATCCCACCCCATGAAATATTCCACTTCTTCAGGGACACAGCTGGCCAAGAGCGATTCAAGACGATAACTACCGCCTATTACCGGGGAGCCATGGTAAGAAGTGTGGTTTTGGACTAGGGATGAGGCACGAGGCAATAAACTGTATGAATACAGAGGGGCAGGTTTTGGGGGCAGAGAAAAAATGGAGAGGGGCACAGTATGGGTTGCAGAGGGCCCAGATGGCTTAGTGATTAGGCTTGTGGGTAGACTTTGTAGGGTCACTTAGAGGGCAGTGAGAAGCCTAAACAGGGGACTGTGAACTCCGACATTCCCCAGGGCATTATCCTAGTATATGACATCACAGATGAGAAATCCTTTGAGAACATTCAGAACTGGATGAAGAGCATCAAAGAGGTAAGGACTTCCCCAGAGAGATGGGGGAGCTGGGTAGAACCTGGAGCAGGAAGGGGACTGTGAAGATGAGCAGGACCCAACTTTTACTTGTCTTACTTACCTTTTGCTCCCAGAATGCCTCAGCTGGGGTAGAGCGCCTCTTACTGGGGAACAAGTGTGACATGGAGGCCAAGAGGAAGGTACAGAAGGAGCAGGCCGATAAGGTAAGAGCAAGCTGGGCGATGTTCAAGAACTGGGCCGGGGGGGCCAGGATGAGGCTGGATTACAGAGGTCTTGGCTGCTGCCCTTCACCTGGCTCCTCCTGCTTCACCCCCATGCAGTTGGCTCGGGAGCATGGCATCCGTTTTTTCGAGACAAGTGCCAAATCCAGTATGAATGTGGATGAGGTGAGATACACCCCACTCCCACGCCTCAAAAAGATGAAGTACTGGAAGGTCTGACCTCTCCTCCCCTCCAACCTGTTCTGTGCAATCTCTCCTTTCTCCACTAGGCTTTTAGTTCCCTGGCCCGGGACATCTTGCTCAAGTCAGGAGGCCGGAGATTGGTGCGTTGATTCTGCTGGGCCAAGTACAAGTGTGTGTGTGTGTGTGTGTGTGTGTGTGTGTGTGTGTGTGTGTGTGTGTTGGGAGTGAGTGGGGGAGCAGTGCACGGGAGCAGAGACTTCCCATGAGGGTGAGTCTCCTTCATTTTACGGCCCCAGACCCCAGCCCACCATTCTCACCCTGACCTCTGTACCCTTTTCCTTGTAGGGAAACAGCTACAAGCCCCACAGCACTGACCTGAAAACTTGTGACAAGAAGAACACCAACAAGTGCTCCCTGGGCTGAGGACCCCTTTCTGCCTCCCCACCCTAAGCCTGGAGGCAGAACCTGAGGGAGACAGGGCTGAGGGACTGGGCAGGGCAGAAATAGCAAGTGGGGCTTGGAGGGATACAGATGGTAAGATGGTGGAAGAATGAGAAAAGGGAGAAGAGAAAAAGGAGGGGGAGAGGAGGAAAGAGGGAATAAAGGGGGTAAGATAGAGAGGGAAGGAGAGGCAAGAAGGAAAAGAATTGAGAAAGTGAAAGAAGGTGAGAAGGAGGTAGGAAGAAAGGGAGGAGGAAAGGAAGGAGGGGTGGCCCTAGGCCTCAGACCTTCTCTGGGTTACCAGGGCAATCAGAAATGTAAATAAATACCTGATTTATTCTGTTAGTGGATCAGGCTTTAGGGTCCTGTGTGAGGCTGGCTCAGCACCACCCTCTGAAGGTTTAGTCCTATCCTGTCACTCTGCATGGTCTTTTTCAGTATTAAAGGCCACCATTTGCACAAATGTCCCTGGTTTGGGTAACTTTCATTATTGTTGGAATTTGCTCTCTACTCATAAACCCAATTCTTGTCCCAATAAGGTGTTTGGTCTCCCTGAATCTAGTTGAGTTCCTGTGGTGCCTGGTCCTACAGTGCTCCCTTTCCCAGCTGTTTAATTAATGAGGGAAATGAATATTTTCTCTGAAACTGACAGCCTGGACATCCTCTCTGCAACGCAGGAGTTAGAGGATCCTTGTGGCCAGAGTCCTGTCCAGGAAATTCCAAAAGAGAAGGACTTTTTCTTGGGCCTCCCCAGGGGAGTGATTGATTCTGTCAGCAATATTTTTAGGTAACTAGTAGACATTATTATGTGCTTTTATAGATAAAATGAGACACAGAAAAGATTCATTTAGTCATAATATTTGTTTGAGCATCTACTTTGTGCTATGCACAATGGTCAAGTTCATATAACCTCTGCATGGTACTAACAAGATTAGGGATTAATACAATTTAACAAAAACAGCCCCTAACTGCTGAATAGCAAAGAGATGAGGAAAGACTTACATTTTGTATATCTCAGGAAGAGGACTGAATGATATCTTTGTCATACCCCAGATTTTTTTTTCTTTTTTCTGCACCCACTGCATGCGGACATTCCTTGGGCCAGGGACCAAATATGCACTACAGCAGTGACAACACTAGAAACTTAACCCACTGAGCCACCAGAGAACTCCTTAGAGAATTTTTTTGGGGGGGGTTCTTTTTAGGGCTGTACTAGCAGCATGTGGAGGTTCCCAGGCTAGGGGTCTGGAGCCATAGCCTCTGGCCTGTGCTACAGCCACAGAAACACCAGAAACCCACTAAGTGGGGCCAGGGATCGAACCTGCATCCTCATGGATACTAGTCAGTTCTTAACCCGCAGAGCCACAATGGCAACTTCCTAGAGCAGATATTTAAAAATCTACTTTCAAGGAGTTCCCGTCATGGCGCAGTGGTTAACGAATCCGACTAGGAACCATGAGGTTGCGGGTTCGATCCCTGCCCTTGCTCAGTGGGTTAACGATCCGGCGTTGCCGTGAGCTGTGGTGTAGGTTGCAGACATGGCTCGGATCCTGCGTTGCTGTGGCTGCGGCGCAGGCCAGTGGCCACAGCTCTGATTAGACCCCTAGCCTGGGAACCTCCACATGCCGCGGGTGCGGCCATAAACCCGCGGCCATAAAATGACAAAAGGCAAAATAAAATAAAATAAAATAAAATAAATAAAAATCTACTTTCAGCACAAAGATTCTATTCAGTTGCTTGTAATGGTTATTGGAAGTGAGATCTTACAAGATCTCCCAGCTTGTCATGAGACACAGTAGAACTGGGTAGGGAGTAACAGATTACTATATTTCAGCCAAAACATTTATTACAGCTAAAAAATACTGGGAATAAAATCCATACCCAGAGTTTCCTCATGACTCAGTGGGTTAAGGATCTGGCGTTGTCACTGCCGTGGCTCTGGTTCGATCCCTGTCCTGGGAACTTCTGCATGCCGAGGGTACAGCCAAAAAAAAAAAAAAAAAGCCAACAACCCATGCCCAACTTTCTATAACATATATATGACACGCAGACAAATAATAAAGGAACAAATAGTTTCAAGTAATATTAAAACTCAGCCCATTCGCCAGGTTGTCGGTTTTATTTTTTCAAATCCCACCCAATGATGTTTCCAGTCTAAAGTTCCTACTCTTGAGCAACCAGGTTCCTGTCTGATGGGAAGAGAGAATTTATGGGATGTAGCACCAGATATACTGTTAATCTCCAAAAATGCTCTAGCCCTTAGGGCTGTGGGGGAGGGGAAAGCTGTGGGAGAAGGAGGAGAGGTAGGAGCAGAGTTAAGAAAAAAGTATGAGGACTGGAGTTCCTGTCGTGGTGCAGTGGAAACAATCAAACTAGGAACCATGAGATTGCGGGTTCCATCCCTGGCTTTGCTCAGTGGGTTAAGGATCTGGCGTCGCCATGAGCTGTGGTGTAGGTCACAAATGCAGCTCGGATCTGCCATTGCTATGGCTGTAGCGAAGGCCAGTGGCTGTGGCTCCAAATAGACCCCTAGCCTGGGGCCCTCCATGTGCTGAGGGTGCAGCCCTGAAAAGCAAAAAAAAAAAAAAAAAATTATTTTAAATTCGTCCACCTACTGAGAACATTCATATGGCTACAGACATACATATGTGAAAAACTAGGTGGAAAATTCTGGCAGAATTAGGATAGTGACCATTACAGATGGTAAAGCATGAACCCAGAATGTGGGTCGTATCACTACAGTTCTGGATGTATGTCAAGGTTTAACTCCATGGGGGTGGAAATCAGGCACAAATCTGTGGCCTGGGGAGTTCCCTTGTGGTACAGAGGGTTTAAGGATCCAGAGTTGTTACAGTGTTGGATCACTGCTGGGGCGCAAGTTCCATCCCTGGCCGGGAACTTCCACATGCCGCAGGTGAGGCAAAAAAAAAATAAAAAAAATCTGTGTCCTGAAAGTCTGGGCTTAAGCCTCAGCTCTTCTACGAGCTGTGTGATCTTGGACAAGTCACACACTCTGGGCTTATTCGTAAAACAAGGATAATACCTAACTCTGACTTCAGTGAGCTAAATGTTGAATCCAAAAGGTAAAGATGAGGCAATATAATTAGAAGAGAATAAAGTATTTTTATAAACATCTTATTTGCATCTTGCCAAAAAAAAAAAAAAAACCCTAGAAAATGCACATTAGTATTTCCATTTGACACAGAAAACACAGTCAGCCAGAAACAGTCCTAAAGTCATGTAGCTAGCTATTAAGCACCTGAACCTGGACTCAACACTTCTTGGGACTTCAAATCTCATGCTGTTCTCATTGTATTAGGTAGGAGCAAGAGAGAGCTGGGAACATCCATCTGAGGAGGTTATTCAAAGGACCAGCTTTGGATTAATTTAGCAATTAACAGGAGAGAAGGTGGAGCCTGGGTAGAGCTGAGTGAAAGCCCAGAGACAGGGGAAGGCTTCACTTTCACCTTGGATCTCTGGTATTCCTGCCCCTGGAGGGAGGAAAAAGTGCAGTTTCCCCTCCATCGCTGGACTGCCCACCCAGCATCTCCCCTTGACCTTGGATCCAGGAGGGAAGGGAGAACGGTAATTGAAAATGTGATGCTTGGAGTTCCCGTCGTGGCGCAGTGGTTAACGAATCCGACTAGGAACCATGAGGTTGCGGGTTCGATCCCTGCCCTTGCTCAGTGCGTTAACGGTCCGGCGTTGCCGTGAGCTGTGGTGTAGGTTGCAGACGCGGCTCGGATCCTGCGTTGCTGTGGCTGCGGCGCAGGCCAGTGGCCACAGCTCCGATTAGACCCCTAGC
>PVHT020000034.1:854933-925875 GCA_004024745.2 Catagonus wagneri
AGACCTACACCACAGCTCATGGCAACGCCCCATCCTTAACCCACTGAGCGAGGCCAGGGATTGAACCCGCTTTCTCATGAATGTTAGTGGGGTTCGTTACTGCTGAGCCACAAGGGGAAGTCCCGTGAATCCCATCGAGGGAAAAAGTCCTGAGAAGAAGACGTATTGTTCCGTTTACGTCTCCGTGTTATAGCCCAGAGGGGCAAACCAGCCACAGCCCAGAGAGCAACGAGCTGATAACGTACTCGAGGCCGAGGAACACCATTTCCCCGGTTCCCGCAAAAGACTACCAGGCCCATAATGCAACGGTGCGCGGAGCCAATGGGTCGCCTCTCACTGCACAAAAGCAGTTCCCGGGGAGCACCGGCGAGGCGCCACCTAGCCCGGAAGACTACAAGGCCCATCAGGCAACCTGCAGAGCTCAGCTTCCGACGACTGGCCTAACTCTGGAAAACCCGCCAAGGTCCTCCGCGGAGCAAGATGGCTGCGCCGGGAACGTAGGCGGAGCCGAGGGCGTGCGAGGCCCTACGCCCTTTCGGCCCTTCGTCAGGATCTTACGGGTCCGAAGGAAACTCACGGTCGTAGCCAACAAATGCTTATTGCCTTTTCTTGCCGCGGTCATGGGAATGTCCTGATAGAGTCTTTGATCTGTTAGGCAACCCAGCATTTCGTAGCCCTGAATTGGAACTTCCCCGAGGACTGCTGAGTAGGCGCCGCCTCTGCGTTCCGAACGAGGCACGAGGCCAGTCAGGCAGGTCCCTCTGTCCCGACAGGTGCGACCCTGAGCACTCCATGCCTGCGGGCGCGGGGAGGCGTGGCCTCCCACCGGGCCGCCACCTCTGCTGGTTGCTCTGCGCTTTCACTTTAAACCTCTGGTAAGGAGGGGCTGAGGGCAGGGAAAAGGAGGGGATGGGAGGACCGGGTCGTTCCCATCCTCTGTGGTGAGGGAGACCGCGGAGGTGGGGCAGTGCCCAGTTTTCTGGCTACTGACTTTTGCCCCTTTCCCCCCTCCTCACCCGCTGCAGCCAAGCAGAAGTTCCCGTGCGGGAGGAGAAACTTTCAGGTGGGTGATGGTCTAGGAACCCGACGCCCCTATAGTTTTTTTGTTTTGTATTTATATCTTCCCATATACCAAGAACACAAGTGGAAAAGGGCGGGCGGCACCACGTGAAATGAGGGCATTCAGCTGTGTTGGGAAGTTGATGGGCAGAACTTTGGGGAGAAATATTTTCTGAACGAAGTCTAGGGCTTGCATTTCTCTCCCTCTTTAGTAAGCACCTCAAATTTGCCGTGTTGGCTGGTGGAAGAGTTTGTGGTGGCAGAAGAGTGTGCTCCATGTTCTAATTTCCAGGCTGTGAGTATCGGTTTTCTCTCTTTTTCTCACATCAAATTAACTGTGCCTTCGCATTGTCTTTTCTTCTTTTCCTTGCAGTCTAAGTCCAAATCTGAACTTGTCCCCACCACCACCACCACCAGAATGTGTTCTTCCCAAGTTAATGGCAGCATTCAGTAAACAACCGTGTTGGGATCATTTTTAGTCCACTAGACTCCAGAACTTGCCTTCACCTCTTCTAGACTCTTGCCCCAAAGTGCTCTTGCTAACAGATACTCCTGATGGTTTAACTCCCCCCCATCGCCATCAGTGCTCTGTTGCCTGCCGGCTCTGAGTGGGGGCGCTTGGGCACCTGCCCATTCTGAATGGCAGCCTTCTGCTTCTCCTGCTGCCACTTCCTAACATGTGCTTTGGTCCTTTTCTCCTGACAGAAAACCACCCCTGAGTGTGGTTCCACAGGGTATGTGGAGAAAATCACGTGCAGCTCATCAAAGAGGAATGAGTTCAAAAGGTAAGTGCCCCTCCTCTTCTTGAAACTCCCTTTGCTCCCTATGACTTTAGGTAGTCTCACCGCTTCCTCTTTGTCTGGAGGTAGTGTGGCATATTGGAAAGAGGAGGGGATCTGGAGCCAAATAACTTGAACCCAAGTCCCAGCTGTACTCCTCAGCACGGTGTTATTGGCCATATTTCCTCATCAGTAAAACTGGCTCAACACAGCTCTGCTTACCTCACCAGAAAGTAAATATTCAAGTGGTATTAATGTGCTCTAAACACATTAGCAGGATGACTCTGGGAGTTCCTGTTGTGGCTCAGCGGAAACGAATCTGACTAGTGTCCATGAGGACATAGGTTCAATCCCTGGCCTCGCTTAGTGGGTTAAGGATACAGCATGGCCGCAAGCTGTGGTATAGGTTGCAGACGCGGTTCATATCTGGCATTTGCTGTGCCTGTGGTGTAGGCCGGCAACTACAGCTCCAATTTGACCTCTAGCCTGGGAACTTCCATGTGCCATGGGCGCAGCCCTAAAAAGACCAAAAAAAAAAAAAAGGCTGACTCTGGTTTCCTCTTTTTCCCTCAGCTACATCTTGGTTAGGATGAAGCAGGAAAGAGATTAGAGGGACAGGCTGCCTGGCCTTCCCTGGGAATAACTGTTTCTTCTTGCCCTTAGCTGCCGCTCAGCTTTGATGGAACAACACTTATTCTGGAAATTCGAAGGGGCTGTTGTAGGCGTGGCCTTGGTCTTTGCTTGCCTTGTCATCATTCGTCAGCGACAACTGGACAGAAAGGCTCTGGAAAAGGTCCGGAAGCAAATTGAGTCCATATAACTAACTTTTCTCCTTTCACTGGGGTCTTAGAGACCCTACCTCAGAGAAAGGGAAATGGACTGACTTGTGCACCAGGTTCTCTGGAACCCTGTGGTGGCACGCCCTTCGCCCGTTCTCCTCAGCTAAATCTTCCTCAGCTAAATCAGTAAATGAATAGAATAAAAAGAGTAAAATCATTTCCTCTTTTTTTTTTTTTGTCTCTTTAGGGCCGCACCCGCAGCATGTGGAGGTTCCCAGGCTAGGGGTCTAACAGGAGCAGTAGCTGCTGGCTTTTGCCACAGCCACAGCACTGCGGGATCCGAGCCGCATCTGCGACCTACACCACAGCTCACGGCAACGCCGGATCCTTAACCAACTGAGTGAGGCCAGGGATTGAACCCACGTCCTCATGGACACTAGTCAGGTTTGTTACCACTAAGCCATGATGGGAACTCCTCCAGATTGTAGTTTGCTTTGGGGCAGGAAGTCATGGGGGTAGAGAGAGAAAGGGGGTGGCAGCTTTACGTTCCAGTTTTCCAAGGACCTATCCTCCCCCTTTTCCACTGCTTATGTTGAAACTGCCAGCATACAATTTCAGCAAAAAAGTTTATTTATCAGCCAAAACAGGTATTTCCCTTCAATCCTATCCCCAAAGAAGAAATAAAATCACAGACACGTAACAAAAGTATCTGAGGTGCCCCCTCCCATAGGCAGACTGAGCCACAGGGTGTAGACATCTAGGACATCCTGATGTGATTCAGACCCCTGAGCCCAAAGGACCCTGAGCAGGGATCCTAGGGGGGAGCAGAACCGTAGCGGAGCCCTGGATTCCTTATTATGATTGGGAAGTGGGCCAGGAATCATCACTGCTCACATCTCATCAGCATGCAGCACGGTGCCGACGTGCCTGCTGGGGCCTGCCCTCCCTCCCATCTTCTCAAGCAGTGTCCTCCTGGAGCCATTTCTACCCTTGACTCCCAGCGGCCCCTTCAATCTGGACTCTACCACTGGGTTCTCCAGATTTCCTGTCATGTCCTTGTGAGTCAAGATATTTCTAGAAATCACTGTGGGGTGAAGGAAAAAGGGCAGTAGTTGAGTGCTCCTGTGACTGGGGGATCCTAGGCAGAACAGGACCTCCCTCCCACTTCCTGACTACCCTGGAGAACAGAGTCCCTTCGCTGCCCTCGCCTCTCACCTCCACGAGGCTGGTAGTCCTCGGGCCCAGCTTCGGGTGGGTCCTGAAAGGGGCTGAAACTGGGCAGGATGATGAGAGCCAAGGAGAAAAGAAGGATCTGGGAAGAAGCAAGAGGACACTTGGACCGTAGGGACAATAAAGGAAGGGAGCAGAGGGCAGAGTGACTGGGGGGCAGTTGTAGTCATTGGGATGGGAAGACAGGAGGGCTCTGAAACGGGGCTCTGAAGATGGAAATGTGGCAGAAGATGGAAGGGCAGGGCGGCCGAATGGGAAACAGACTACAGGTACCAGAACACAAGTGCTCGTCTGGGCAGCTTTGTTGGACGTTTGAACAATAAGCATCTGCAGCTGGCGGAGCTGAGTCACCAGGGAGCTGGGAAACGGGGAATGGAGAGTTAGAGCTCCTGGGAAGCAGGGTCCATGAATGGGGTCCCTTCTTGCTGCAGTTTTCACTCACATGTTGTGCCTCTCCAGCTCCTGGACTTTCTTCTGTAGTTCCTGGTTCTGTGCAGAGCAGGCAGCCACCCTAGGGAGTATGGAGAGGTTGGACAAGGCTCTGTACACATGTGAGTCCCTGACCTTGTCTGCCTTGGTAATAAAGAAGGGGGCCCGCAGGTGGAAGCCAGAAATGTGAGTCCAAACCTACCTGCTCTCTAGTCCATCAATGTACTCTTTCTTTCGCCGCCGACTGTCCTGAGCTGACTGCTTGTTGCGGATTTTCCTCCTGACTTTCTTAAGGACCCTCTCTTCTGCCTGGGGGCCCAGGGTGTGTCAGAACGGGGCCCACAACCTCCCTCAACTCCCCAACTCTCCCCTGCTCTCCAGGCTCCTCAGGGGCCATGGTAGGGCCACGGGGTTGGGACACTCTTTGGGGAAGCATGTTACCTTGGTGAGGGGCAGGTGAGAGGGTAGAGAGACCCCTTCCTGTCCCAACAGACGCTTCTCCTCATCTGTTAGGAACAAGCTTTGGCAGGGCAGCTGGTGAGGGACAAGAGAAAATGAGAATGGAGAGAGGGTCATCTGATTTTCCATACTTAGGCCGTTCCCCTTGCGTGCCTCCTGGAGTGTGTTTCTTCTTTTCTTTTTCTTTTTTTTTTTGTCTTTTTGCCTTATCTAGGGCTGCACCCGCAGCATATGGAGGTTCCCAGGCTAGGGGTCTAACAGGAGCTGTAGCTGCCGGCCTTCACCACAGCCACAGCAACGCGGGATCCGAGCCGTGTCTGCGACCCTACACCACAACGCCGGATCCTTAACCCGCTGAGCGACGTCAGGGATCGAACCCTCAACCTCATGGTTCCTAGTCGGATTTGTTAACCACAGAGCCACGACGGGAACTCCCAGAGAGTGTTTCTTGTTGGCACCAAGGAATAACAAACGAAATGAGGTGAGGGGCAGGGACTTTAATTCAGACAGACTCTGGATCAGGCCTCAGAGGGACTTCCTAAGAATGGACAAGGGAGAGAGGAGGTGTTGTCATATTCTTTGCCCACAAACATAGGACCCTCATCCTCTGACCAAGTTAGGGTGGGCCTGTTCAGGTCCTAGAACTTAGGGGTGGAGTTCCCATTGTGGCTCAGTGGTTAATAAACCTGACTAGGATTCATGAAGATGCAGGTTCTATCCCTGGCCTCACTCAGTGGGTTAAGGATTTGGCATTGCTGTGAGCTGTGGTGTAGTGACAGATGTGGCTCGGATCCCACGTTGCTGTGGCTTTCTTCTTGCCCTTAGCTGCCGCTCAGCTTTGATGGAACAACACTCATTCTGGACATTCGAAGGGGCTGTTGTAGGTGTGGTGTTGGTGTTTGCTTGCCTTGTCATTGGCAAGCAAAGCAGCTACAGCTCTGATTCAACCGCTAGCCTGGGAACCTCCATATGCCACAGGTGCAGCCCTAAAAAAAAAAAAATGAAAAAGAAAAAAAAGGAATTTAGGGATATTTGAAGAGGGTGTGTTGCTAAAGTGAGTTTGCTAATCTTAACAGCAAGCAAACCGTTCACTTTCAGACATTAACTTCAGTTTGGCAGTGTTATCTCTCAACCCCAAGGGCCCATTCACCCCTAGGGTCTTAGCCCTCCTTTTCAGTCTGAAGTTCTGTCTGCTTTCAAAGAATTCCCCAAAGGCAACCAGTCTGAACAACTTCTTATATCTAAGTATGTGGACAGAAGAGATGGCGTCTGGTTCATGCTGAGCCCATCAATGAGCAACTTGCTTTCTAACTAATAGGACTTTTTGAAAGATTTATGCTTCACTGTTTTTTGTTTGTGTTCTTTTTTTTTTTTTTTTTTTTGCCATCCCTTGGCATATAGAGTTCCTGGGCTAGGGATCAGATCCGAGCCACAGTTTCTGTCTGCCCAGTGGGTATGCAAATGCCGGATCCTTAACCCACTGTGCTCAGCAGGGAATTGAACCTGTGTCCCAGTGCTCCCAAGATGCCAGGGAATTCCTTATGCTTCACTTTGTGACTTAGGAGGAAGTTACTTTTGTCTTCGCCTCCAGATGTTCTTAGGCTTTTAGCTAAAGCACTTCTATCTACCTGTGCATTTTTCTGATATTTTCTTCCTTCTGTGACTATTTAGTGAAATATTGGAGGGGTGTTGCTTTCAATCCACCTAATCAAAATCTCTGAAAATGAGGCCTAGAGGGTTCTATTTTAAAAAACAAAAAACCCACCGCAAACTCCCTTTTTTTTTTTTCTTTTTAGAACCATACCTGCAGCACATGGAGGTTCCCAGGCTAGGGGTCTAATTGGAGCTACAGCTGCCAACCTACGCCACAACCATAGCAACCCAGGTTCCAAGCCGAGTCCGTGACCGACACCACAGCTCATGGCAATGCCAGATCCTTAACCCACTGACCGAGGCCAGGGATCAAACCCTCAATGTCATGGTTCCTAGTTGGATTCGGTTCCGCTGCTCCATGACAGGAACTCCCTAGTATGTTTGATGCACATTCAAGTTTGGATGCCTCAGACTGGAGGTTCCTGTCGTGGCTCATCAGAAAAAAAATCTTACTAGTATCCATGAGGACACAGATTCGATCCCTGGCCTCGCTCAGTAGATTAAGTATCCGGTGTTACCGTGAGCTGTGGTGTAGGTTGCAGACATGGCTTGGATCTGGCATGGATGTGGCTGTGGCGTAGGCCAACAGCTACAGTTCCGATTCCACCCCTAGACTGGGAACCTCCATGTGCCATGAGTGAGGCCCTAAAAAGACCAAAAGAAAGGAGAAAAAAATATATGTATATACATAGATGCTTCTGACTGTTTAAGGTTCCTCAGCCCAAGATTCTAAGATGCTTGACTTGGCTTCTTGTCTCTACTTCAACCACAGATTTGCAGAGGGGCTAGAACCTGTTCCCTGCCTTTTGCACATAAGGAGTTCTTTTCAGTATTAAGGAAGGAACAGTGGCCTGAGCAAGGCCCCCTCCTCATCCCCACTGCAGGGGCCAGCCCAGCCAGCCTTGGGAAGGTATGTGATGTATTACTCCCCTACCCTGTAACTGTGGTCAGTGGGTGCTGTTAAACCATTGCTCCAGTTAAAAAAAAAATAGTTTCAGTTGCTTCTACACCCTGTACCCAGTAACCAGCTGAATCCTCAGGTGGCCTGTCCCATTTCCACATCCTGACCCAAAGCTGAGATAATGGCCCTGGCTGAGAGGCAGTGCACACAAGTCTGGGCTTTCTCCTGAGCCCTAGCCCCAGATTCCCTCACCCCACCCTCTCTTTAACTGAGGCATCATCACCTCACCCCCAACAGTTTCTGCCTCTCTTGTCCTTTCCTGCTCTTAAAAGTTTTCCATGTATCCCTGGTATTCAGGCCTGATGCCACAAAAATCGAGACAAAGACAGTGTTCAGCATCAGTTCTCCCCTCCCTCATCCCTTACTTCCCAGTTCTGTATATCAGGGAATACTGAATCCAGCTGACCCCCAGGACTCACCAGAGCCGCAGGAGGCACTGGGTTCGCAGCGCCTGCTCCGGGCAGGATGTGGCCATGAGCATCAGGAGGCAGCTCACTGACCACGCAGGCATCAGGCACCATAAACGGTGGGTTCCACTGATCTGAGAGAGACATAGAAGGCTGGGAGAAAGGAGATGGAGGCTACAAGAACAGGAGCTGCAAGGCTGGGAGTCCAGTGGGGGCCGTGGCTGTGTGATGGGCCCTGATGGCAGCAGGATCTGGGCAGTGGCACAGGCTGTGGAAACCCCCTTAACCCCAGGCCAGTGTCCCCTTCCCACAAAACACACTGACCTAGCTGGATGGAGATAAGTCCTACAGCTGTCTCAGCTTCCCCCTGAATCTTCTCCAGGGCTCCTGCCTCATAGACAACCTCATAGAAGGCAGGGGAACTGGGTGGCTTGGGAACAAGGGGACTGTCTGGATGACCAGGATCCTCGGAGATTCCACTGTCACTGCCAGGAGATGCTTCTGAGCGGTACACTTCATTGGGATCAATGAAAACCTTCAGGAAATCTTCAGGCTCACTCTCTTGAAGACCCTGCATAGAAGAGGGTATATATGTACACAAGAGGAAAGAATTCTGGAAGTCCTATCTGATGTCAAAACTAGATCCTTCATGCTTCGGTTTCAGCTCCTTCTGTCCTCGGACATTAGGATAGTTACAGCTCATGTCTATATTTTATTGGAGTTCCCTGGTGGCTCAGCAGGTTAAGGATCCAGCATTGTCACAGCTGTGGCTTGGGTCTCCACTGTTGCATGGGTTATATCCCTGGCCTGGAACTTCTGCATGCCATGGGCACAGGCAAAAAAATAAATATTTTAGGGGCTCTGTCTTCTACCTCCAGGTGAAGGCTAAAGCCTCTAGGACTTAGTATCACAGAGTTCCGTCTCAACCCATACCCACTTCCATTCATCACACTCACACAGCCATGGCCCCCACTGGAATCCCAGCCTTGGAGCTCCTGCTCTTGTAGCCCAGTCACTGGGACCTCTGGAGGCGGACAGTGGAGTTCCAGCTCAGGGAAGGATCCCGTTGAGAAGACATCTTCAGGGGGCTCCAGCCACACATCCAGGAGTTCGGGGGTTCTGAAATCCATGGTTCTGTGGGGAAGCATGGGGTGGAGGGAGTCGCAGGAGGAGGAGGATAACTCCCCCCCTCCCCAGGCATACACAGTTTCTGGGTTCCTCTCCCTCTTCCATTATTCCCCTTCCTCACCTGTGCAGCCCCCTCAGCTGCCACCCGGAGATCTCGCCTTATCTCTGGTTCAGACCAACAGCCACATCTCTACCCCCAGGGTATTACCTGTTCCGAAGAGCCCAGCCCAGCCAGGCCAGCCTAGCCCGTTGATGGCTCCAAACACTACACCTTTTCTTTCTTCCAGGATCTCACATCCTGGACCTGCCTCGCCAAGCCCCGCCCCCAGCTTTACACTACGAAAGTGGGTCGCACCTAGCCAGGAGCCACCATAGGGACGCAGTATCTGGGAGCAGGGGGTTAAGGGGTTGGGCGTCCACAAATCGGACTTAAGGAAAACAGCAGCCTTGCCCTTTCTGCCTCAGTTTCTCCTAGCGATAGCAAATCTTCCTGAGATTTTTGGTGGCTCCTCAGGGAAGGATAGAGATGGCTGGGACTGGAGCACAGAACGCTTGGGTGCTTGTTCTCTGACAGTCAATTTCATAGGAGGGCGACCACGGCAAAAACAAGAGGAAAGAATCCACAGGATTGCCCAAGACTTACCGAATCACCCCTCCCCCACCCCGTGGCGCTCTTCCCACAGTTGAGTCTGATTGGAAGCTAAAGACATAGGGGTTTTGAGGGGCAGGGCATTGAGCCAATGGGATTACCGACTCGAGACAGGCTCCGCCGTAACTGGTCGGAATGCGCTGTCAGAGAGTGAGTGAGACCAATGCTGCCGAAGCACTTATTTGTCCGGCGGGGATTTGATTCCGCTGGACCAAAGGGAGGATATGAGCCCCGAAACGAACTGTAGGAAAGCGGGGGCGGGAGAAGTTACCGGAATGTGGGCCGAGGCTTGGTTTGGTTTCACTTGCCACGTGACTCCAAAGCCCTACGTCGGCAGTAAATAACCTGTGGACCTAAGTGACAGAGCCTTGACTCAGCGGGCAGAAAGTCGCGCAGTCTTGGTTGTCCGTAATCCGTGCATTGCTACTGATAAAGAACAGCAATTATGTAGATGCACTCGTGGGCTCTCTTAACTGAAGGGCAAGAGTCTAGAAAACTGCAAAAGGTTAAGAAATCATTTGGATTTGGTTTGGGAATTTGACCTACTCTTTGCGTATAATAACCAACAACAATATGCGACCTGCGTAATGTTTTCATAAACCCTGTTCCTAGTTTAATCCACAACAGCTCTGAGGTAGACAGAGCAGGCGATGTTTTACTAATTCTACTAGTGAGGAGAGATACATGATTAGATTGTAGTAATACTCAGGACATTTTGCCTTGGTCTAGATGGCGACAACCCAGTAATTCACTTTATTTATTTTTCTTTTTCAGCTTCACCCCCCCCCCCCCCCCCCCCCCCCGCATATGGCAGTTCCCAGACCAGGGATCCAATGAATCCCAGCGGGAGCTTCCAACCTACGCCCCTCAGGGGCAGCGATGCCTCCAGATCCTTAACCCATTGTATCCAGCGGGTTCTACTGGGCGCCCTTACTGAGACAAGTCTAATCAAGCCCCTGGCCCACAGCAGAAATCCCCAGGAATTAACCTTTTTTGAGGTTTTTTTTGGGGGGGGCCACCACACCTGCAGCACATGGAAGTTCCAGTCTGGGGGCTGAATCAGAATTATGACTGCCTGGAGTTTCCATCATGGCTGAGCGGTTAGCTAACATGACAAGCATCCATGAGGACGTGGGTTTGAACCCTAGCCTTGCTCAGTGGGTTAAGGATCCGGCATTGCAGTGAGTTGTGGTGTAGGTTGCAGACTCTGCTCAGATCCTGCATTGCTGTGGCTGTGGTGTAGGCTGGCAGCTACTGCTCTTATTCAACCCCTAGCCTGGGACTCTTCATATGCTATGTGTGAGTGCGGCCCTAAAAAGAAAAAGAAAAAAAAAAGATTATTAACAAGGGATCATAGGCTGGGAGTCAGGACTCCTGGTTTTAGTCCTAGTTCCACCTTAATTTGATGTGTGATCTTTTTCCCTTTCAGGAGCTTGATGAATCAGGTGGAAGAGAGAAGTTAGATTAGCATATGGTACAGCAGAAACAAATCTGACTAGGAACCTTTCGATCCCTGGCCTTGCTCAGGGGGTTAAGGATCCTTCGTTGCTATGGCTTTGGTGTAGGCCAGCAGCTGTATGTAGCTCTGATTGGACCCCTAGCCTGGGAACCTCCATATGCCACAAGTGCAGCCTAAAAAGCAAAAAAAAAAAAAAAAAAAAGATGAGCAGATGATGTCAGAGGTTCTGTCCAGTTTTAACATTAATAGAAGCTGAGTACAGTCAGCCCTCCCTACCCACAGATGCAGAACCTGCAAACACAGAGTGCTGACTATAGTATGCCATTTTTTTTTTTTTTTTTTTTGTCTTTTGTCTTTTTAGGGCCACACCCACAGCAGCATATGGAGGTTCCCAGGCTAGGGGCTGAATTGGTTCTGCAGCTGCTAGCCTACGCCACAGCCACAGCAGCCAGGTATCCTAGCCCCATCTTCGACCTACACCACAGTTCAAGCAATGCTGAATCTTTAACCCACTGAGCGGGGCCAGGGATGGAACCCGCCTCCTCATGAACACCAGCTGGGTTCATTAACCACTGAGCCACAATGGGAACTCTGTGTACTATGCCATTTTATTTAAGGGATTTGAATATCTGAGGATTTTGGTGTCTGCAGGGGATCCTGGAACCTATCCCTCATGGATAACCAGGGATGACTATACACCTTGCGCTTAATTATCTCTTCGCACGCCGCCTGCAGGAAGCCCTTTGAAAACTTTCTTGCTAGGAAAGATCTTAGCAAGGACAGCTCTGCTTTCCTTAGAGCTCTGCATGAATCTAGGAAGCCTGCTTTGTCTCTCCACTACTTGAGCAAGATTCAGGGAGATGAGCAAGAAAGACAAGAGTGGGAAAATCTGAGAACACCCTAGCCAGGTGATAGATACGGAAGTGTAGCATATGGAAGTTCCTGGGTCAGGGATTGAATCTGAGCCACCGTTATGACCTATGCTACAGATGTGACACTGCTGGATCCTTTAACCCACTGCACTGCCAGGGATGGAAACTGCACCTCTGTAGTGATCTAAGCCACTGCAGTTGGATTCTTAACCCACTGTGCCACAGTGGGAACTCAATTATCAGTAACCTTGAAAGCGTAATTTTCGACAAACCAGCATATTCCCTTGAATAATCTGGAGTTGCCTCTAATAGTAATTTTCATCTTTTAAGAACTTGGAACAGCAATGAAAAATTTTTTTTATTTTTAATTTTTATTTATTTATTTACTTTTTAGGGCTACACACACCGTCAAGAAGTTCCCAGGCTAGGGGCTGAATCAGAGCTGCAGCTGCCAGGCTACACCAGAGCCATAGCAACTTGGGATCTGAGCCTCGTCTGTGACCTGCAGCACAGCTCATGGCAATGCCGGATCCTTAACCCACTGAGCAAGGCCAGGGATCGAATCCGCAACCTCATGGATACTAGCTGGATTCATTTCTGCTATGCCATGACGGGAATTCCCAATGATAATTTTATTAAGTGATGAGACTTTCATTTCACTTACATCCTGATTTTAAAATCCTATATGATTCTTTTCTCTTAACCCCCTCCATCAAGAAGTCCTCATATTCCACCCCTCCCTTTTTTTTGGCTACATCTGCCATATTTGGAAGTTCTCTGGGCCAGGGATAGAATCCATGCCACAGCCGCTCTAGTGACAACACTAGGTCCTTAACCCTCTGCCCAAAGGGGAACGCCTGTCTTTTCTTAAGGAAGTTGCTACCCTCCGTTTCCAGAGCCTTATCAGAGGTTTCACTTTGTCCGTTCTTTAGGTGGGGACTTTTCACCTTTGCAAAAAAAGAATAGACTGCGTCCCTTTTATTTTCCTCCTTTGTGCTCTATCCTCCCACGAGACTAGAAGAGAATTCTGATAGCATAGGGACATGGGCCAAGAGAATCCAGGCTAAGGAAACAGGGAGGGTCCAGAGTGGAAAATACCTTGGTTCATTTAAGGAAGCAGAAAGGAGGCCAACAGGGCTGAAGGGACAGAAGTTGGAGAATTCCAGATAAGTTTGGAGAGAACCCTGGCCAGATGCCTTGAAGCATGGTAAAGAGGAGAGGCTGGAGTGTGCTGAGAGGAGTTCCTCACTGGGCGGGGGGCTGGAGGAGGGGGGAGGTTTAGCAATCCTTAGAGGGGTCCTTGCACCCACTTACAGGCAGAGGGCTGCACAGCTGCACAAAAGTCAGTGGTGGTTCCAGAAGGGTTGATTTTCAAGAAATACCCTCACTTTGCTATTCCCCTTTCCCAATTCTGCCTTGTCTGCTGGCGAGGTAAGTCGGTCCTAAGAAGGGAAAGCTTTTTTTTTTTTTTTGCCACTGGCCTACGCCACAGCCACAGCAACGCAGGATCCGAAACGCGTCTGCGACCTACACCACAGTTCACAGCAACGCCAGTTCATTAACCCACTGAGCAAGGCCAGGGTTTGAACCCGCAACCTCATGGTTCCTAGTGGATTCGTTAACCGCTGCGCCATGACGGGAACTCCTGGGAATGCTTTTTGTTTGGCGCCAAGGTGCACGGAAGGGGTCTTAGAATCTCCTAAGAGATAAAAAGATTCTGGCTCAACCCCGGGCAGATTAATCTCAGTGATGTTGAAGGTGGAAGACTTCGGAATGCAGACTGGGTATGGAGAACCAGCCTTGCAGCGGGGTTTCTAGCTTCTTCTCTTAGAATCTCCATCTGCCAGCCCCGCCCATCAGACCCCACTGCAGCGCCCCAGGCCCTTAGCCCCTAGGTGCTCTCGGAATTCCTTTTCCTTTGCTCTCCTCCACCCTCGTCCCCTCAGAGGCCCGACTCGGGCTGCGGGTCTCTGATTGTTCCTAGCGCACGTCACTTCCAGTCGAGCCCCGCCCCTCTGGAGCTGTCATTGGCCGCCCAACGCTGTGACTGCGGGGGAGGGGGAAACGATGAGGAGGGGGCGGGAATTCCCGACTTGAGACCGGAACCGAGCGGATGCCTAGTAGTGAGACCCTCCAGAGGTGAGTGCGGGCTCCCAGAGAGCTGGATCCGGGTCGGCCACCTAGGCCTCCTTGGCCTAGGAACCAGAGTCCCGGTTCTCACATCCTTCTTCAGCTTCCCGGGACGCTGGCGGCCTCAGACCCCGCCTCCCAGAGCCCGGACTTCCAGACGCCGCCCTCAGCAGTTGGGTCGGCCCGTCCCGGGACCCCTAAGGGTCCCTCTTCTTTGATCGTCTGTCCCCACACCACAGCCTGTGATCTGAAATGGTCTCCTTCTGCTTTGTGGAGGTTGGCGCTGGGGAAGTGGGACCAGAAGAGTGAGCCAGTACCCCAGCTCGCCTTGTGCAGGTGGTCCACGAAGCCACCCGTGACATCTCTCCCCCAAAGCCCCTTAGCTTCATCTATTCGCTCCTGAAGGGGGCGGGGACTGGCCTCTACTTTGTTTAAAGGACTCCAGCTCCCTAGTTCTTAGGAGCTCGGGGTGGAACGGTAATGAGATACCCACACAGTCCTCATGCCTCAGCTTCCCCCTTGCTGGGTCCCTGAATAAGTCCTTTGAAAGGCTAACGTCTGAGAGGAAAGAGGAATATTCCCAGGACAGGAGTGGGTGAGTCACATGGATAGGGAAGGTGGCAAAGTGGCTAGGGTGAGGGAACTGCCTTCCCCTTTCCTTGACTCCTTCTTTCCTACGGTGACCACTCCCCCACTCACTCTGTCTTCCTAGATCTGAGAGTCACTGGAGCCACCACAGCCACCATGGGGCCCTGGGGAGAGCCAGAGCTCCTGGTGTGGCGCCCCGAGGCAGCAGCCTCGGAGCCCCCAGTGCCTGTGGGCCTGGAGGTGAAGTTGGGGGCCCTGGTACTGCTGCTGGTGCTCACTCTCATCTGCAGCCTGGCACCCATCTGTGTGCTGCGCCGGACTGGAGCTAACCCTGAAGCCTCAGGTACACCTCTCCTTTTATCTGCTGCCATGGAGGTTTGGGATGGGGAAGGCTCTGGGGCTAAGGAAAGTGACCTAGGGGGGAACGGCAAGAATGACTGTTGCTTGGGTTGGGGTAGTGAAGCCTAAACGGGGTTCATCTGCTCACCCTCACCCCCCATGTTCCACTCCTGCTCAGCCTCCCGCCAGAAAGCCCTGAGCCTAGTAAGCTGCTTTGCGGGCGGTGTCTTTCTGGCCACGTGTCTCCTGGACCTGCTGCCTGACTACCTGGCTGCTATAGATGAGGCCCTAGCAGCCCTGCATGTGACGGTGAGCCCTGGTCAACTGCATGTGACCTTATATATGTGGGTGTTCATCACATACCTCTAGGAGAGGTAGCTTGTATGGATATGTGGGTGTGTCACTCTGTGACTGGAAGGCTCTTGGCATGTGACCCTATGAGCCGTGATTTTAGTTACAGAGAACTCTTTCTGTGGGTTCTCTCCACCAGTCCCTAGATGAGCCCCGTGTTCCCTCTGAGACAGTGTGAGGAGCCTCATTACCAGGTGTGTGACCTACTCTGTGGGTTTCCTAGTTGCAGCCTCTAGGAAGTTAACAGCATTCCAAGAATCGTGTTCACCCTCACCTCTTTCCTGAAGGGTTGGAGATAGAGGTCCCTACAGGCTTGGCAAGGGTAGGAGGCAATTCCCGGGGACCTGGTGTTGCTGACCGAAAAGGCTATAGTCCGAGGAAGATCAAGTCCAAGGCATAGTAAAGTCTCATGGGAAAAACTGAGGCATTTGGAGGAACTGAGGAAGCAACACTGAATGTAAACCTCTGCGTGTCTGTGACTGAGTGACCTGTGTCTCTGTGTGACTATGTGTAAGCCTGACTGTCCCTTCCACAGTAGGTGGCTGTGTGTGTGAGCATTTGGAAAGGTGGGCCAATGTGTGACTTTTTGCTTGTATGCTTGCATGTGACACTGTGTGCATCTTCATCAGTGACTCTCAGCTGGGGGTGGTTTTGTCCACACCTCCCTTCCTCCCACCCACGCCCCCCTCCATCCCCCCAGAAAACATTTGGTAACATCTGGAGCCATTCGTGTCTTAACTCAGGGAGGGAGGGAGGGAGGGCTTCCTACTGGCATCTAGCGGGTGGAAGCTAGGGATGCTGCTAAACATCTTACAGTGCACAGGACAGCCCACGATGGAGAATTATTCAGTCCAAAATGTTAATAATACCAAAGCTGAGAAACCATGGTCTATAGTAACACTGTGAGTGACACCGTAATCTATATGGCTGTGTATCATTCTGTCTCTCTGGTACCAAGTGACTCTATTTTTGTGTACCCGAGAGTGGCTCTGCCTGTGTGGGACTCCAGGTTTGTGTAACTGGGAGTCCCTTAGACTCTGCATCTAATTCTTCCTCCCCATTCTTAGCCTGTCTCCTGAACTCCATGCTGCCCCCCTCTGCCCACAGCTCCAGTTCCCCCTACAAGAGTTTATCCTGGCCATGGGTTTCTTCCTGGTCCTGGTGATGGAGCAGATCACTCTGGCTTACAAGGAGCAGTCGGGGCCACCACCTCGAGAGGAGATGAGGGCTCTGCTGGGAACAACGAATGGTGGGCCGCAGCACTGGCATGATGGATCAGGGGTCCCACAGGCAGGTGGAGCCCTGGCAGCCCCCTCAGCCCTGCGTGCCTGTGTACTGGTCTTCTCCCTGGCCCTGCATTCTGTGTTTGAGGGGCTAGCGGTGGGGCTGCAGCGAGACCGGGCTCGAGCCATGGAGTTGTGCCTGGCTTTGCTGCTTCACAAGGGTATCCTGGCAGTCAGTTTGTCCCTGAGGCTGCTGCAGAGCCACCTGCGAGCACAAGTGGTGGCTGGCTGTGGAATCCTCTTCTCATGCATGACACCTCTGGGCATTGGGCTGGGAGCAGCCCTGGCGGAGTCGGCAGGGCCACTGCACCAGCTGGCCCAGTCTGTGCTGGAAGGCATGGCAGCCGGCACTTTTCTCTACATCACCTTCCTGGAAATCCTGCCCCAGGAACTGGCCACTTCTGAGCAGAGAATCCTCAAGGTCATTCTGCTCCTAGCAGGCTTTGCCCTGCTCACCGGCCTGCTCTTCATCCAAGTCTAGGGGCCTCCAAGAGGGGCAGGGGAGGTTGGGTATCACGTGCCCTTGACCTTCCTCCCCTCCCCCAGTGTGTGGGAGATAGGAAGGGAGATACTGAGGACCAGAGAGTCCTCTGGGAGATAAGGATGGAGCCTTTGGAATTACTCAGTTAATTAGAAGGAAGTGGGCAGACAAGAGCTTGGCTCCTATGTTCAAGGGACAAAACATGTTCAAGTCATAGAGACATGATCAAGGGACAGCAGTATTAGGGAAGGCATTGAGTGCTAGTATCAGGGGTCAGACACTACACACAGGGACGAGCCGATACTGGGGAGGCTGGAGGTGGGCACTCAGCTGCTGTGGGTGAGGGACAGAGAGGGCATAGGCCCAGAGTAGGCAGTCCTGTTGGTTCCAGCCCATTTCAGCCCTCTGTCACTTGGAGTGGACCCCTCCTACTTTTCTTGGCTCCTACTTTCATATCTATCTTTCTCTTCCCTTCTCCCAGGGGACTAGTGCCAAACGGCCTCTTTCTGCCAGTTTTGGTACCTTCTCTGGCTTCTTCAGTCCTCCTCACTCTATTTTTAAAGTGCCAAATAAATCCTCTCCCTCTTTCTCAAAGCACAGTGATGGCACTGAGCCCTGCCCAGCACCTCAGTGGAGGGGGCCTGCTTGCTCTTTGTTTTGGTCCCAGATCCTGGGGTGGGGGCAAGGTTGGAAGAGCATCCGCCCCCTACCGCTGCTGCACCCTAGGAATACTGAACAGGAAAGTGGTGCCCCATGACCAGGTGATAAACACTGAGCTGCCAAAAACTTTTTATACCAGAGGATCCCAAGGGGGGAGGGGAAGGCTCACCCCCAAGGTTATTTTTTGGGGAGGGAGGGACTGTGTATAGGCCATATTCTTTAGAATCTATTTTACTAACTGACTTGTATTGGGATATGTTACCCAAATAAAACATGTTTCTATACGTCCGTACAGTGTTTGCCTTATTTTGGGGGAGAAGAGGGGGGCACATTCCCAGTCTGAGGGGGCCCGAGCCCCAGATGTACAGAGCTGTTTTAATACCCCGGATCTCACTGTTTGCATTCAGCCTCCTCTAGTCCCCTTCCCTGAAGATGACCAAAAATTTCCTCTTGTCTCTTCCTGTTTCCCTCCCTGTCTCCACCCCTTCCCTTTCCTCCCCCTTTCCCTCCTTTTTTCCGTTTTTAATCCCTCGCCCCTTCGCGTTTGTAGGCTCGGGACCAATGTAGAACTACTTTTCCCAGCCTGCCTTGCGCCAGGAGGAGCCGAGAGGGAGGAGCAAAGTCCCCAGTTCCCGGAGTCGATAGAGCTGCTGGGAAACGGTGTCCGTTTCCTCTCCCGTACTGCGTGATGGGGATTTTGAAACAGTCACGTAAACAAACTACAAGTCCCAGCGGTCCCCGCGCGCAACAGGTCAGGGTTAGGCTGGGGCCGGGTTCGCTGTGCTAGCTGAGGCGGCGGCGGCGGCGGCGGCTACGGCTGGAAGAGCCGGGCCGGGGCCCGCGGCGGAGGCCGTGGCTTGTTTTGGGAGGGTGGCGGGTAGGGACTGGGGAGGAAGATGGCGACGTCGGGGGCGAACGGGCCCGGCTCGGCCACGGCCTCAGCTTCCAATCCGCGCAAGTTTAGTGAGAAGATCGCGCTGCAGAAGCAGCGTCAGGCCGAGGAAACGGCGGCCTTCGAGGAGGTGATGATGGACATAGGATCCACCCGGGTAAGGGGCCGCGCCGGGGAGCGGGAGCAGAGCGGAGCAGTTACGGAGCGGGGAAGCCGAGAGGCGGGGCGGGGGCGGGAGCCGCAGCGAAAGAGGCGGAACGCGGCAGGGGGCCGCGGGCGCCGCTGTCTGGGAAGCGCGGGTGGAGAGCCAAGGGGCAGGAAGACGGATTTTGCGGGAGGAGATGAAAACAGCAGAGAGGTTGGGAGTTTAGGGCCAACTCGGGAGTGAGTAAGTGAAGCAGGAGTGGACAGAGGGAGCAGTTGGTCCTCGCAGTCCGACAAAGATAGGAGGTGGGTGGTCCTTGCGCATCCCTAATTGAGTTCTCTCGGGGACTCTACTGAAGCACCTCGGTGTTGGGTTATGGGGTGGGTGAATGGCCTTCTTGCCCTAAGCTGGCTCCTCTAATTGACCTCCTCTATTCTGGTCTCTCTGCACTCTTGTACTACTCTCGGTACTTTGTTATCTCCGGGAAAGGGCCTCTTGAGTGGTTTGAACGGCAGCGCTGGGTACAGTGGGGCAGGAAGTCCCCTCCTGCGTCCCGTCCCTGTGCTTCCTTTTTCAAATACTTCTTGCGGTTTCCTGACGTGAATGAAGGTGAGGTCCATTGCTCACAGACTGGTGCGTGGTATTTTGCCCGGGCCGCCTTGGAGGAGAGATAGGGCTTTGAATCTCAAAAGGGGGTAACCAGTTGGCTATAGGTTACGTGGAACCTGATGCTTTGCTGAACTTTCCAGGGAGATGACTGTTTTGTGGGTCAATTATGAGGTGCCTTGGGGGGTCTTCTTCTATGTGTAGGAAACACTGATTCTTGGGAAGTTCCGAAAGAAGGCATCCTGGCAGAGTTGCCTCCGAAGCCCCTCTGAGCTCAGTTTCTTGCGTCCCAGAGCTGGATGTCAGAGAGGGTGAGGGGTGGGAGTTTGCCCAGCTGATGTGCAGTCCTAATTTAGAGACACATTATTCTCAAAACAGCAGATGAGGGTATGGCAGTGCTCCCTCACGGCAGGGAGATAGCAGGAAGTTAAGGGGAGATGGATGGTGGAACATACATAGCACTTTTCTAAGCTCTTTCTGCTGGTCTGATTTCCTTTGATTGAATCTGTCTATAACTGTGACTCTGCTTGTATTTTTGCATGCGTTTCCCTTGACTGTTAGTCTTTTTTGTGTTTTTTACCCCTTTGAGTCTCTGGAGACCATGTGTCCTAGTTTGTGGGAGTCAGAACAGAAACAGGTGGGGAAGCAAATTGTGTGTGTGTGTGTGTGTGTGTGTGTGAGAGAGAGAGAGAGACAGAGACAGAGAGACCCCCCTGCCCCAACTGCTGTGAAGATCATGATCTGTTGTTGACTGCTCCCTTTTAGGAGCTTTTGATGGTGGTGGGGGCAGAGGCAAAAGGTGGGTGAGAGGCTGACCCCCCACAACCGCTCCCGGACTGTGACTCCAGCAAAGGCATGGTGGGATATTAGGGCTGGTATGTACAAAGAAAGGCTCAAAATCTGGGCCTTCCCTCTTTGTGGTGCCTTATTCTGTCAAAAGGCCCCTTCTACCCACCTTGCTCCTTCTGGGTAACTTCTCTTCTGTACATAAAAATCTCGTGGAAGGAAATGCTATAAAATTGAGTTGTGATGATTTTTGTACACCTATAATTGTAATAAAAGTTATTAAATAATGGGGAAAAAATCTCGTGGGAATACATGGCCAGGGCCTGGGAACGCAAGAGTCTAAAGCTAGAGATGTGAGACCTGGGGCTCAGCCTGGTTTCTGGCCGACTAGGAGGGCCCTATATGGCCTTTGGGGCCTGTACTCCCAATACATGTGCTAACTGAGAGGCTGGGGTTATCACATGTATTGTTAGCAGGCTTGAAGTGGCCCAGAGGTCAGCATAGTGCCCGCTAAACCCGTGGGGCTGACCTCTTGGAACAGAAACTCAGTTCTGGTGTTGGCCTCTGGAAACTCTTAGAATTTATCACTCATCAGCTGCCTTGGGTCTGCTCATGTGGCTGGTGGCAGTGGCTGAACCTCAGAGGTAGGTGCTCACCTCTCACAGAGGGATGTGAGCTCTGCAGGCAGACTGAAACCAAGCCCGGCTGAGGCTTGTGCTGCCCCCACCCCTGCCTCCAGGGCCAGCCATAGCTCCCCAAAGTGGGGCTGAGGCCGGGGAGAGGGCTCAGAGTCAGGCTTGGGGGGAGCTACTGCTCCGTCTCCCACCCCCGTTCTCTAGACTCCCCTGCCAGTTCAGGGGCTTTAGGGCTAGGTAGAAGAATGCTTCTTGGTTTTGGCACAGCCTTTGCAGGTGGGAGAGCCATCGTTCCTTATCTGTTCTAGCTCGAGAGGCGCAGGCTCTGTGTAGCCTTCCCGAGGCTGGGCACGTGGCAGAGCCCAGAAGCCTGTGCCTGCCGTCCAGAGTGAGAAGGAAAGAGGCTGGTAGTAACGGCTCTGTGGCATCCACCTGTGGCCCTTCCGTTGACTTCCAATTAGTCCTGGACTCATCTGGAAGGGAAAGCAGAGGTGCCTAATAAGCACCCTTCCCGGGAGCTAACCCATGTGACTAGCCTGGGGGTTCCTGGCTGCCCCTCAGGGACTTGGTTTAGACTAAAGCCAACTGGGAGAGGCTCTGAGGAGAGTAAAGCCAGGCGTTAGTGCTAGCACGGATGGGGGTAGCCTCTGCAAGAGCGAGGGCGCGTTGTCTGCACGCCGTCTCAGTGGGCCTTCCCCACCAGCCCTGGCTTTGCTTCTGGCAGATCTCTCTCTCTCTTTTTTTCTTTTAGGGCTGCACATGCAGTATATGGAAGTTGCTAGGCTAGGGGGTGAATTGGAGCTACAGCTGCCAGCCTGCACCGCAGCCACAGCAGTGTGGGATCTGAGCCGCATCTGCGATCTGCACGGCAATGCCGGATCCTTAACCCACTGAGCAAGGCCAGGGATCAAACCCACGTCCTCATGGGTATTAGTCAGACTTGTTTCCACTGCGCCACGACAGGAACTCCCTCTGGCAGATCTCTTAAAAGCAGCGGCAGTATTAGCATGTCCTGGAGACAGGGATGGCAAGGGTGGCCACAAGAACAGTGCTCAGGACCCTCCCTGACACTGCATTTTGTCCTTTGTGTCTCAGTTACAGGCCCAAAAACTGCGACTGGCATACACACGGAGCTCTCATTATGGCGGCTCTCTGCCCAACGTGAACCAGATTGGCTGTGGCCTGGCTGAGTTCCAGGTGCGTGGACACCGGCTGTGGGGAGTGCAGGCTCTCAGGGAGCTTCCCCTGTTGACGACTCCCCTGTCTCTTTCGGCAGAGCCCCCTCCACTCCCCTCTGGATTCATCTCGGAGCACCCGGCACCACGGGCTGGTGGAACGGGTACAGCGAGATCCCCGAAGGATGGTGTCCCCACTTCGCCGCTACCCCCGCCACATATCCTTCACAGAGGGGCTGGGGGCCGGGGGGCAGTGGGATGCTGTTCCTCGGGAACTCAGGGTAGGAAGGGACTCACGGTGTTGACCAGCCCCATCCCGCAGGAGCGCTGCATTACCCAGCCTTCCTGGAAAGTGACATTTGGCCGATGTGCCAGCACTGGCTCCTGTGACAGGGAGCTGCTGCTCCTGAGGCTCTGACCTCGTCTTTGGCTGGTGCTGACCGTCCTAACTTCAGCTTGCTCTTGGCTGCTGGAGGCGGGGCTCCCGATACGTCTTCTGCTAAAGGGGCTTAACATCCCTCCTCACATTTGTGTTCTTAGCTTTCAATCTCAGAGACCTCACACCCCTGGCTCCCCCCAGGCCCTGCCCAGATACTCGCCTGTATCTTTCCAATTCCACTAGGCTCGATTCCTTTTTCCCCTTCCATTCTGTGCCCCTGTTGTTGTCCCTTGTAGAGCAGGAGAAAGGTGTTTGTTTCTTTTTTTTTTCTTTTAGGGCCACACCTGCAGCATATGAAGGTTCCCAGGCTAGGGGTCTAACAGGAGCTGCAGCCGCCGGCCTTCACCACAGCCACAGCAACGTGGGATCCGAGCCGCGTCTGCGACCTATATATACCACAGCTCATGGCAACGCCGGATCCTTAACCTGCTGATCGAGGCCAGGGATCGAACCCCCGTCCTCATGGATACTAGTGAGGTTCATTACCGCTGAGCCATGATGGGAACTCCAAAAAGGTGTTCATTTCTTGAAACAGCTCATCTGTTAGCTCCATTGTTTTACTCTCCTCTGGTCTCTCCCTCATCCATCCCTTCCTCCCTTTTTCCCTTAACCGGCGCTCCTCACATTGACAGCTCTCCCTATAGTCCCGCCTACTTATCGCCTCCCCCGGAGTCCAGTTGGCGGAGGTCAGTGTCCAGAGCAGGCAGGGTCTGCTGCCCACTCTCTGACCTGTCTCTGTCAGGAGCTTGGGTTGGGTCTGGCTGGGCCTGCCGGGCTGGGCTTTCAGCAGTACCTCCTCCCACAGTGGCAGGGCCGGGAGGGGTGGGGGTAGGTGGAGGAGATGGGTCAGAGTCCAGTCTTGGCCGTGTTGACACGGGTGGCCAAGCCTCCCAGTCCAGCCAGAGCAGGACCAGTGGCAGCTGGGGTGTGTGCGCGGGGGGAGGGGAGAACGGCTTGCCTTCTGGCGAGAGTGCGTGCCCGGTGCAGTGTTCGGACACTCAGATCTCTGTACCCTTCCCCTGTCCGTCGCATCCCTAACGCTCAGTCCCGGGCGGTTGCTGGGCTCTGGGAGTCCTCTTCAGCTTGTCCTAGCAGATCGAAGTGGGGGGTGTCCAGATCCCCTCTGGGTGTTGGAGGGAGAGGTCATGGATCACAGATATCAGAAGAACCCGAAAGAAAGCGACCTGGTCCTGGGTGCCCAGCCCTCCCCCCCTTGGCTGCCCCACACTTTCCAGCCCCCATGGCTGCCTTCTGGTCCATCGCTAGCCTTCCTCCTCATGACTTTGTTTTTCCATCCCAGAACGATGCCCTGGGCCACTTTCCCTGCAGAGAAGGGACAGTTGTTTCGACTACCATCTGCACTTAACAGGTGATGGCCCTTGCCTCCTTTAGGCCGCATCTCTTCTTATCTGTAGTTTCTGGGGCCCCGCTCCCTCACCCCACCCTGTCCCAGCCCAGCTAGCGTTCTCCTCTACTGAGTAGGGCACGAGGACCAGAAAGACTATCACTGGTGCCAGCTCATCTCTGTTCCCTCCACAGGACCAGCTCTGACTCCGCCCTTCACACAAGCGTGATGAACCCCAGCCCTCAGGACACTTATCCAGGCCCTCCACCTCCCAGCGGCCTGCCCGGCCGCCGTGCAGGTAAGTGGCCGTGTCCCAGGGGAGAGACTAGCCATAGAGCTTTTGTTTGAAGCAGGTAGGCAAGTGGCCACCGCAGCCAACTCCGCCGCGTCCTTTGCAGGTTTTCTAGACGGTGAAATGGACTCCAAAGGTATGTGTTCCTCACCACATTCGGTAGGTGGGGTCCTGAATGCCAAAGAATCTCTGGGCTGGTGTTGGGGGCCTTGCGCAGGGTGCGGTGGACTCCCTTCTGTCTGCCTCTGCTTCCTGTCTGGCGTTACTGGCTTCTTCTCCAACCCTCTCATCACCAGTCTTTCTCTTTCAAGTACCTGCTATTGAGGAGAACTTGCTAGATGACAAGCATTTGCTGAAACCGTGGGATGCTAAGAAGGTAGGCATGGCCCACTGTCCCTCTTTTTTCCAGGAGGCAGGTCTTCAGGGTCCATCCTCATTTGCCACCTTCTTCCTTCTCTCTTCAGCTGTCCTCCTCCTCCTCCCGACCTCGGTCCTGTGAAGTCCCCGGAATTAAGTAAGTACCCCTAGGGGGTCGGCTGAAGGGGTGGGGGAGGGAAGCAGAGGGAACCGTGGGAGGCCGATCTCTGCTTCTCCCTGACCACCGCGTCCCCCATTTGTGTCTTTCCCTCTCCTTCCCCAGCATCTTTCCATCTCCTGACCAGCCTGCCACTGTGCCTGTCCTCCCACCTGCCATGAACACGGGAGGTTCCCTGCCTGACCTCACCAACCTGCACTTCCCCCCACCGCTGCCCACCCCCCTGGACCCGGAGGAGACGGGCTACCCCAGCCTGAGCGGGGGCAGCAGCACCTCCAACTTGACCCACACCATGACCCACCTGGGCATCAGCGGGGGCCTGGGCCTGGGCCCGGGCTATGACGCGCCAGGTGAGTCTCTGTCCTGGCTACGCGTCCACGTGGAGCTGTCTGGCCGGAGGGAGGAAGCGGTGGGAGGCCTGAGCTCTGGGATTCTCACGCGGCTGCCCACACCAGCCCCTCACCTGTCGTCCCCCCCCTAGCCCCACCCCCGGGCAGTTTTCTGCCAGTGAGAACTGGTAGGTATGGCTTTGCCCAGGAGGAAGATGGAGAGCAGCCCTCAATGGGCGCTGCCAGCCTGACTGTCAGGGACAGAGTAGGGAGGCCATTGTGTTGCCACCTCCATAGTCTGGTCACTGCTACCCATTCTGGGCAGAGCAGAGCCCAGTTCCCATCAGTAATGTTGGCATCTCTGGTTTTTTGTCTGTGCCTACAGGACTTCATTCACCTCTCAGCCACCCATCTTTGCAGTCCTCCCTAAGCAATCCCAACCTCCAGGCTTCCCTGAGCAGTCCTCAGCCCCAGCTCCAGGGCTCCCACAGTCACCCCTCACTGCCTGCCTCCTCCTTGGCCCGCCACACGCTGCCCACCGCCTCCCTGGGTCACCCCTCACTCAGCGCCCCGGCCCTCTCCTCCTCCTCCTCTTCCGCTTCATCTCCGGTGCTGGGTGCCCCCCCTTACCCAGCTTCTACCCCCGGGGCCTCCCCCCGCCACCGCCGTGTGCCCCTCAGCCCCCTGAGTTTGCCCGCGGGCCCAGCCGACGCCAGAAGGTCCCAACAGCAACTGCCCAAACAGTTTTCGCCAACAATGTCACCCACCTTGTCTTCCATCACTCAGGTATGCGTGGCTGCATTCCCTCCGTGTCTGTCTCCCTTCCCGATCCTTCTCCTGCCCAGGTCTCTCCCTCCACCCTGCTTTCCTCGTCCACCTCTCCTCCTTCCTTCGTCTGCCCGTCCATCCTCTCCCATTCCTCCTTCCTCTACCTGCCCCACCTCTCCATCTTGGCTAAAGAGTGCGCACCCTGCGGTGAAGCTTTCTGATTTCAGATCTTAGCACCACCTCTTATTAGCAGTCTCCTCGGACAGTTACTTAACTTCTAGGAGCCTCAGCATTCTCATCTATAAAATAAGGACAGGAGTGCCAGTCATGGCTCAGTGGTTAACGAACCCGACTAGCATCTGTGAGGACATGGGTTTGATCCCTGGCCTCGCTCAGTGGGTTAAGGATCTGGCGTTGCCATGAGCTGTGGTGTAGGTCACAGAAGTGGTTCAGATCCCGCGTTGCTGTAGTTGTGGTGCAGGCCGGCAACTGCAGTTCCAATTCGACTCCTAGCCTGGGAACCTCCATATACCGCCCATGCGGCCCTAAAAGACAAAACACACACACACACACACACACACACACACACGGACACACACACACACACACACACACACACGGACAGTATTATAAGAATCAGGGGCAGTCATGTTGGTGACAGGCTCAGCATCACGCGCAGCCCAGATCTACTCTTGTCCTTTCCATTCTCTCCCTTTTTTGTTTCCGTTTTTTTTTTTGTCTTTTTGCCTTTATCTAGAGCCGCACCTGTGGCATATGGAGGTTCCCAGGCTAGGGGTCTAACAGCTGTAGCTGCCGGCCTCCGCCACAGCCACGCGCGATCCGAGCCGCGTCTGCAACCTTCACCACAGCTCACGGCCACGCTGGATCCTTAACCCACTGAGCAAGGCCAGGGATCGAACCCGCAACCTCACGGTTCTTAGTCGGATTCATTAACCACTGAACCACGAAGGGAACTCCCCTGTTTCTGTTCTTATTTTCTTGTCTGTCATTTTTTTCCTACCTCTGTCATATCCCTCTCCCCTTATTCTTTAATAGATTTTTCTTTCTTTTTTCTCCTTCTTTTTTTTTTCTGTCTTTTTGTCTTTTAGGGTCTTCATATGGAAGTTCCCAGGCTAGGGGTCCAACCAGAGCTGTAGCCACAGGCCTATGCCACAGCCATAGCAGTGCCATATCTGAGCCACGTACACTGCAGATCTGTGCAACGTACACCACAGCTCACGGCAATGCCGGATCCGTAACCCCCTGAGCAAGGCCAGGGATCCCACCCGCAACCTCATGGTTCCTAGTTGGATTCATTTCCACTGTGCCATGATGGGAACTCCGATTTTTCATTTCATTTTTAGTATTTAATTTTTTTACTTTATGTTTTTCTTTTTTGGCTGTAACCGAGGCATGCAGAAGTTCTCGGGCCAGGAATCGAACCTGTGCCACAGCAGTGGTCTGAGCCGCTGCGGTGACCACACCAGATCCTTAACCTGCTGTGCCACAGGAGAACTCCGTGTATTTTTATTTTTATTTTACTTTTTATTTATTTATGTTTGGCTATGCCCGTGATACGCGGAAGTTCCTGGGCCAGGGATCGAACCTGTGCCACAGCAGTGACAATGCCAAATCCTTACCCACTAGGCCACTAGGGAACTCCTTTCATAGAGTCAGAGGCTGTCAGATCATGGAGCTCAGTCCCTTCATTTTACAGATGAGGGGGCTGGGACCCTGAGGAAGAGTGACGCTCCCAGGTTCACATAGCATGTTAGGAAGTCAGGACCAGAACTAAAGATTCTTGGTTTAGGGCTTCAGCATCCTCAGCTCTCCCCTCCTCCTCCCCATCCTTCTCTTCTGCTCTCTCTGCCCCCTTCTTTTGCCCCAGTGCTCCTCTTTCCCTCCCCTCCACCCTTCTTTCCCCTCCTCCTCTATTGTTCTTTCCTGGAATGTATGTTCTGTGTTCCATCTTTATGTAGGACCCCTTTTCTGTAGGAGAGACTAATGCCAGGCCAGCAAGGGCTCTCGTGTCTTAGAACCTGCAGTGAGCCTAAGTTCCCTCCTTCCTCTCCCCCTCCCTCTGGCCTCCCAAGGCTTTAGAGGAGTAGTTCTTAAGGTCACTGTTGTGTGATTGGTCGCTTGTTGAGTTGTTGGTTACCAATAGTAGTTAAAAGAACCCCAAAGTTTAGGAATAGTTAACTTCTGGAGTGAATTCAAAATTATTCTTAGGTTAACCTCACTCAGTCACTTTCTTTCTGAGATGTAATTTTTTTTTCTTTTTTTTTGTCTTTTAGGGCCCCACCCGCGGCATATGGCGGTTCCCAGGCTAGGGGTCTAATAGGAGCTACAGCCGCCTGCCACAGCCACAGCAACACCAGATCAGAGCCTCGTCTGTGACCTACACCACAGCTCACGGCAACACCAGATCCTTAACGCACTGAGCGAGGCCAGGGATTGAACCTGCAACCTCATGGTTCCTAGTTGGATTCGTTTCCCTTGCGCCAAGACGGGAACTTCTGAGATGCTTTTTTGAGTAGCGCATTCCAGGGATGCCCAGTGTACATTATGGAGTTTGTGTTGAGGATGGACGCAGCTTCGAGGGTGGAAAGCCCTGACAAAGAGTTCCTCTTAGGGGTACACTGAGGGCTAAGCTTCCCCCTTTCTCCTCGCTTCTCTTCAGGGCGTCCCCCTGGACACCAGTAAGCTGCCCACTGACCAGCGGCTGCCTCCATACCCATACAGCCCTCCGAGTTTGGTTCTGCCCACCCAGCCTCCCACCCCAAAGCCTCTACAGCAGCCAGGGCTGCCCTCTCAGGCCTGCTCAGTGCAGCCCCCGGGTGGGCAGCCCCCGGGCAGGCAGCTGCACTATGGCACGCTGTACCCACCCGGCTCCAGCGGGCATGGGCAGCAGTCTTATCACCGGCCGATGAGTGACTTCAGCCTGGGGAACGTAAGTACCCTGGTCCCTGGCTCAGAAGAAGGGGAGGGGCTGGAGGTGGGTCAAAAGAGCCCGAGCCTTGTTGCGGGGCCTCTGATTTGGGAGACCTAGGTGGGGGCGATCCTTCTTCCCTGCCCCCAGGTAATAGCCTCGCCAGCTTGGGGTTCCTCTCTTCCTGCGTTTGACCCCCACTCCCGCCCCTCTCCCCCAGCTACCTCCGCGCCGCTTGCTCTCTGATGACTACTGCTTTGACCCGTTGTCTTCCTGGCACACGCGTGCTCTGTCCCAGTAGGTACGGTGCCCACACCTACTTGGGGCCCCGTGCTCACTTCTGCTCACTTCTGTCGCTCTGCTTGTTGCCATCTCCCTCTGTCTCTGCTTCTGTTCCTGCGGTGGCGGGGGGTGGGAGGGGAGGGAGGTGTGTGAAGATTCCTGGGCCAAGAGGCTGTGTTAGCCGGGCTAGGCACAGGCAGGCAGGAACACCCTGCCCCGAAGCCCACTTCCTCAAGGCCTGTCTGTGTGTCCGTAGCTGGAGCAGTTTAGCATGGAGAACCCATCCACCAGCCTGGCGCTGGATGCCCCTGGCTTTTCCGAAGGGCCTGGATTTTTAGGGGGTGAGGGGCCAGTGAGTGGCCCCCAGGACCCCCACACACTCAACCACCAGAACTTAACCCACTGTTCCCGCCATGGCTCAGGGCCGAACATCATCCTCACAGGTAAGAAGTGTGGGTGGTGACGGGATGGAAGGAGGGCATGACACATTGGGTGGCGCGGCAGGAGTCCGAGGGGATCTGGGAAGCAGCGTTCACAGGGTGTGGGGTCCTCACCTGTCTGTTCTGCCCACACAGGAGACTCCTCCCCAGGTTTCTCTAAAGAGATCGCGGCAGCCCTGGCCGGAGTGCCTGGCTTCGAAGTGTCCACGGCTGGGCTGGAGCTGGGCCTGGGGCTGGAGGAGGAGCTGCGCATGGAGCCACTGGGCCTGGAGGGGCTCAACATGCTGAGCGATCCTTGTGCCCTGCTGCCCGACCCTGCTGTGGAGGACTCGTTCCGCAGTGACCGGCTGCAGTGAGGGCACCTCATCACCATCCCTCTCCTCAGCCCTGTCCCCCGTCACAGTCCCTTTTTGCCCTTCCCCCTGGCCAGTAGAGACTCCATTCTCTGCCCCCAGATCCTCTTTCTAACGTGAACGAGGGATCCCAAGAAGGAGAAAAAACAAGGGGTTTGTCCAGGTGGCCCCTGAATTCTGCACAAAGGGTGGGCCTAGGGGAGCTCAAGGGAGGGCTTGAAGCACTTGTAACTTTGAACCGTCTGTCTGGAGGTCAGAGCCTGTTGGAAAGCAGGGGGTAGAGGGGAGCCCCGGAGGCAGGGCTTGTCCAGATGCCCAGGGGTGGGCAGTGCCAGCCCCTCCTCACCACTCTTCCCCTTGCGATGGAGGAAAGAGCCAGAGTGGATATTATTTTTTATTAAATATATTATGTTAATAAAAAAATCATATCAAATCCATGGTGTGGTTGGCTACTGTTTGCGGTGCGGCAGGGATCAAGGAAGTTCTTGGGGCACAGGTCCTTTCATCTGTTATGCTTTTTTACATCTTGTCAATGCCATGCAGTTGGTGGAAGGCGCCTCCCAGCCTCAGAATTTGTACCCAGCATTGGACATGGAGTTCCAGGCTGGGTGTAGGCTCCTGTGGCAGCACACATGACCAGGACCTTGCTGCAGCATCAGAGGATGAGGGCTCTGACTGGCCGTCAAGTTACTGTTCTTCCTCAACCCTGAGGCCCGGCAGTGAGTTGGGAGGTGAGGAGGTGACTGCTGGCTGAGCTCTGGGTTCTGGATGTTTCTAGTACAATGACCCCAGCTTTCCGGGGAGGGTAGGTGGCCTCACTGCTAAGACCCCCAAGGAGAGAGGATTTAAAAGCTACCGATGCCAGGTAGGTGTCAGGTTGGCTCCCTCTTCTTTATGGTCCTTTAAGGCTAGAGGACCTGGAAGTTAGGTGTGATACCAGCCTGTCTCTGACCCCATGCTTCTAGGTCTCACGGAAGCCCGTAAATCCCACTCCCGCCCCCTCAGGGTGCATGAATTCACTCATGCTTGCCACTCTTCTCATTCATTCCGGAATGCTTGCGCACTAACCTTGTTGCGATGGGTTGCTATCCTTCCCGTCTGAGCTTCTGCCCTCATCTCTTCCCCACAGAGCAGTCAGAAGAGTAGTGCGCCTCCTTGGTGACCCCCCTCTCTGCTGCTCTTCCACACCCTACAGTCCTGGATTCTTCTCTTCCCCTTTCCAAACCTTGTCGTTTTCAGAAAAGAGAACTGAGAGCTTCTGGCTTAGGCTGGGAGGGAATGCAGGAGGCACTAAACCTGGAAGTAGGGGGAGCCACCTAGGTCTCCGGAAACTAGGCTTTCAGGGCCTTCACCCGGGCAGGCAGACCTCAGCCGACTAGGACCAAGGGCGGGACGGGAGCGCGTCCGGGACCACAGGGGCCGCCTGGGGTCAGTGTCCTGCGGCAATGGCTGGGTGGTGGGAAGTCGCCTGCGTGCAAGGGGCCCTCCCAGCCGCCAGGGGTCGCGCTGCAGGCGGCCGGGCGTTGGGCAGGCGCCGCCGGGGTCACGGCCGCCGACCGGGGAGGGGGGGTTGGGGGAGCGGCAGCGCCCGCGGCTCGGGAGGGGGGGTCGGGGGAGCGGAGAAAGCGGGGCGCGCGGAGGAGCACCCGGCCCCCAGCGCAGCGGGATCCGGGAGGACCAGGTGGCGCGAGCGAGCGGCGCGGCAGCACAGTCTCCGCGTGGCGCAGCTCGGCGGGGACGCTGGGATCGCCCGGATCTCCCTCCACAGCGCCCAGCGCCCCGCCGCCCTCGGCCGCCTCTTCTTCCTTCACTCGCCGCCTCAGCGGGAGCGGCGCCCAAGTCGGGTGCGCCATGTCCGGGGCCGGGTAGCCCCGCCGCCCGCCGGCCCGCCAGCCCGCCCTCCGAGCCACCAGCCCGCGGGCCGGCCGGCCGGGGAGTCGCGGGGCAGGCAGGTAGGGGCTGGGCCGGGCGGGGCAGCGGGCGGGGAAGGAAGGGAGGGAGCGCCGGCGGGGCGGGGGCTCTCCCCCAGCTGTTCTCCGGCGCTGCACATCTGGTTCCGGTTCCTCTCTCCTGAGGAAGTGAAAGTGGAGGGGAGGGCGCATCCCGGAGTTAGCTAGCTGTGTGCAGGCGCCCTGCACCCCTCCTGCTCCTGCGGGTCCGGAGCCCGAGCACCCCTCCCTTCGGCTCGGGTCACGCGGCGGCCGGCGCTGCTGCCGTCACATCCCCGGCCGCCAGCGCGCCCGCTCCTCTCAACCCTTCTGCTCCTTCCTCAGCTTCCTCCCGCTCAGCGCGCCCTTTGCCCCAACCCAAACTTCCCGTCGCCCGGTTTGTGGGCGTTGGGACCCGGAGTGGCGCCCCTGCCCCTTGCCTTCCCCAGGGAGAAAGAGTGCCTTCTGCAGGGCTCTCCCCCGGCTCGGTGAGGAGAGGCCTGGGGCGCGCAGGTCCTGCCCATGTGAGCCTGTCGCCCCTCTTTTGGTCCCACCTCATGGCTCCCGCCTGCTGCCCGGGCACAGCGCATAGGGGGCTCCCATTTGCCTGCAGTGGACGAGGCACGGGGCTGTGCCCCAGAGCTAAATCAGGAGGCTGACGCTGACTCCTGGCTTCACCTCGCAGATGTGGAGACTAAATTTAGCTGGAGTTGATGTGCGTGTGTATGGCCAGAGGCCAGGTTAAGGAGGGCCAGCCTGGCTCCGTGAGATTCCCTTGCGCCCCTCTTCTCTGGGAAGAGGTAGGTGGTTAAGTAAGACTGTACATCCTGCATCCAGTCTGAGCCTCCTGCCTTGCCTCCTTTAGTCTCAGGTTCCAACTTGGCTGGATGCTGTGCTGGCACCTTCCACAGTACCCCACCACCCCACCACCACCACACACACACACACACACACACACACACACACACACCCATAGGCTAACTTCCGCTGAGCTGCAGCTTCCCCTCCACTGTTTCAGGAAGTCACCTCCCTTCCCCTCTGAAGCAGCCCCCACGCCTCTGATCCTCTGCTGCAAGCCACCCACCAAGCTCTTTTCCAGCTTCTGCACCTTGGGGCACCCCGGGACCCTTGGGGCTCCTACTCCCTGGGGTTGGGCCATGGAGGCAGGTGAGAAGAGATACTGAAAGCCTGTTGGTGGGCCTGTTTCCCTCTCTGGGCTCCATGGAGGAGGGCTTGGGGGTGGCCGGGACTGTCTGCCACAGATGCTTTGGACTAACTGGGGACACCTAAGGATCCTGGGGGTGGGAGGGCACTGGTTTTTTTGGTCAGGTTGGTGGAGCTAGGTTAGGAAAAAGACACTTTTGAGTATGGTGAAAAGATACTTAAAGCTTGGGTCTTTCATAAAAATCTAGAGGTGGAGTATTAGCTGGTTCATGAGGTTCTTAGAATGTAAATTAGTTCTAAGGGCAGAAAACCTTATAAAAAGACTGTAAAGTTGGCATGATGTCACGGCCAGAATGAATGATGTCATTGCAGGCGTTACTGAAAAGGCTGTGATTTTGTTATGTTAGGGAGTGAAGAGGGGTGGGGCCTTTAAAAGGGATACAGAAACTATATGATGTCAGAGCCCAGGATGGTTATGTGCAGCATAATGGAGGTTGAGTTCTTTGGGAAGAGGGCTGGTACCACTAAAAGGGTCCTGGTCTCTTTAAGGAGCTGTGGTGGGCTTCCAGGGCTGGGTGATGTCACAGGCGGGAGAGTCCAGGATTGGCTGGCTACTGGTCCTGTTTTTCCTTGCAAGGACTGGGAAGAGGGGTGGGAACCCTGATCGCCATGGCAACACCAGCCTTCCTCACTTCATCTCTCCCCCACTTGACCATTCCAGATGCAGTGAGCGAGGGGGGGGCCATGGCAGAGGAGCGGCCCCCCCGGCTGGTGGATTACTTCGTGATAGCTGGGCTTGCAGGGGATGGAGGACCCATCCCCGAGGAAACATGGGTGCCTGAACCTAGTGGTCCCCTGCGCCCTCCCCGGCCAGCTGAGCCCATCACAGATGTGGCAGTCATCGCCAGGGCCCTGGGCGAGGAGGTGCCCCAGGGCTACACTTGCATCCAGGCTTCTGCTGAAGGCCACCCCTTGGAACTCAGTGCTGGCCTCCTGGGTGGAACTCAGCCTGTCATCTGTTACCGCAGGGGCCGCGACAAGCCCCCCCTCGTTGAGCTGGGGTGTGTGCATCTACCCATGCTGGCACCAGGGGAGGCTGGGAGGCGATCTGGGGAGAGGCTAGGGCATGGGATGAGGGAGGTGCAATGGGAATGCGAAGAGAGTGGGCTAGAGGCCACGAGCTGGGCCTGAAGTTGTGTGTACTTAATCCGCACACAGATTTGGCTTTGTGTACCAGTGCTGCTGCTGGCTAGCTGTGTGACATTAGGCAGGTCATGAGCCCCTCTGGGCCTGTTTGCTCACCTGTAATTTGGGGAAAATAATACCTCCTCACAGAGCGGTTGAGAAGATGAAATGAGATCATCCACATAAGGGACTCAGCGCAGGGTCAATAAATGGTAGCTTTTATTCTTGTTTAGCATTTACTCACGAGCTGGAGACCCATGGAAGGCTGGAGGGATTGTTACTGACCAAGAAGTAGAGCCAAGGGCAGAAGAGGGCCGCAGGGGGCCGAGTTCAGCAAGAACGCTAGGGCCCCGTGTTGGCGGTTGACGACTCTGAGCGGGCAGGGCTAGGTAGGCAGATCTAGCAGGACTGGGATCTTTCTCTGTCTTGAGCTTTTGACATCTCTCCCTGTTCTCTGTGTCAAGGGTGTTGTACGAGGGGAAGGAACGTCCCAAGCCTGGCTTCCAAGTGCTAGATACGACACCTTACAGCCACTCAGCCAACCTGGCCCCTCCAGGCCCTGGACACCCCCGCACCTACCTCACTTACCGGCGGGCGGCGGAGGGGGCAGGGCTACATGCCCTGGGCATCACTGACCTCTGCCTGGTACTGCCCAGCAAGGGTGAGGGCACTCCTCATACTTACTGCCGATTGCCCCGCAACCTCAACCCTGGCATGGTGAGTGGGGCCCTGGGCCAGGAGCTGAGACCTGCCCCATCTCCGGGCCAGGGTGTGGACACTGGGCACAAAGGGCATCCTAGGACCAAGGCCTCTAACTGCAGGGGTGGGCCCAAAGGTGTGACTCTGGTTTTGGGGAACCGGGACTAGTGGGAGTTCCAAAGACAAAGACCACTTAGGGGTGGTGGAGAAAATGGGCCCCAGAAACCTTTGTCAGCTGTGTGTCTGCTTGTCTCTTGCCGCTTCTGGGGCAGTGGGGCCCAGCAGTGTACCTGTGCTACAAGGTGGGCTTGGCCAAGGCCAACACACTGGTGTATGAGGCAGGTGAGTAACCCCTGCCTCTCCAACCCCTTGGCCTTCCGTGTCCCTCTGCCCCGGTGCCTCTTGGCTGGCACCTTCAGTGTCCCCAGAACTCAATTCCCCTTTGCCACTTGGCCCTTCTCTGGGATCCCATGGTTCCTTCCCCCGGAGTCTGATGAACCCTACTCCTTTTGGGCGCCCCCCACTCTGCCGGGGCTGCAGAGTTGCTGGGCCGCTACCCAGAGGAGGACAATGAGGCGTTCCCGCTGCCCGAGTCAGTGCCTGTCTTCTGCCTGCCCATGGGGGCCACCATCGAGTGCTGGCCCGCCCAGACCAAGTATCCTGTGCCCGTCTTCTCCACCTTCGTGCTCACGGGCGCAGCTGGCGATAAGGTGGGTGTGCGGAGTGTGGTGAGGGGCCCGGGCCCCGCAGGGCCCGCCTGACTGGCCCTCCGTCCCCGCCAGGTCTACGGCGCCGCCCTGCAGTTCTACGAGGCGTTCCCGAGGGCCAGGCTGTCGGAGCGGCAGGCGCGGGCCCTGGGCCTGCTGAGCGCCGTGGAGCGGGGCCGGGCGCTGGGGGGCCGGGCCGTGCGCAGCCGCCGCGCCATCGCCGTGCTGTCCCGCTGGCCTGCCTTCCCTGCCTTCCGGGCCTTCCTCACCTTCCTCTACCGCTACTCCGTCTCAGGCCCCCACCGCCTGCCCCTGGAAGCGTGAGCACGGCTTCCCCGACGCTGGGAAGGGTCAGGAGGCCAGGAGAGGTGGAAGAGATTTAGGATGGAGCTGGGGGGGCAGGGCGGGCAGGAGGTGGGGGTGCTGTAGTGTGTGGCGGGGACAGTTGGCCCATTGCAAAAGTGCCCTGGGCTGAGGGGGCAAGTGGGCCCAAAAGCCAGTCTGCTCTTGCTGGCCAAGTCCTGGCCGGGCCCCGCGCAGGCAGAGGAAGTCTTTTCTGATTCTCACAAGTGCCGTATGTCATGGAGGCTCTGAGGGCTGATCCTGGTCTTGAGGTGGAGTTCAGGGAGGAACGAGGTCCTTGCGGACAGGTGATGGAGAAGAGCGAATATGGCGATGAAGCAGACCGGGAGTCTGCCTCTGACTGTGTCCCTCTCTTCCCCAGGCACATCTCCCACTTCATTCACAATGTCCCCTTCCCTTCCCCACAGAGACCCCGCATCCTGGTGCAGGTGAGAGCTGAGGCCCAGGCTGGGGCTGGCTGGGAGGAGGGGACTTGGCAGGGGCTAGCCTTCGTCATCCTGACCCGGCGCTCCTCTGCCTCCCAGATGTCTCCCTATGACAACCTCCTGCTCTGCCAGCCTGTATCCTCACCCCTGCCGCTCAGGTATGTGCTCACGTCGGGGCGGGGGAGGGCGGGGGTGGATGACCAAGGACGTGGTATGTGCAAGGCAAGTGGGCACAGCTGTTGAGGTCTGTGCAGGCTGGGCCAGGTGGTGTCTGTGCCCAGTGACCAGGGAAAGGCCTTGTGCTGACTCTTCCCCAACCTTGGCATTGCCCGCAGTGGTGCCAGCTTCCTGCAGCTGCTGCAAAGCCTGGGCCCTGAGCTGGCTATCACGCTGCTGCTGGCTGTGCTCACGGAGCACAAACTACTAGTCCACTCACTGCGGCCGGACCTGCTCACCAGCGTCTGCGAAGCCCTCGTCTCTGTGAGTGCCACCCTGCCCAGCCTGCCTTACCCAGAATGTTCTTTCTGGCACATCCCTACCTACGTTCTCCATACTTTTCCTTTTTTTTTTCCATTATTTAATGAATTTTTATTACAATTTCCAGACTTTTCCTTCCTTGGGAGGGTTCCTCAGCCTTATCCTTGGGCACAGCCTACGGGACACATAGCTTCCGTCAGGAACTCTGTGGAGCCCAACTCCAACGGCTTCTCTCAATGGGAGCCACCCCAAGGCCAGTGCCCCCTCTCTCCCACTGCCCCAATGCCCTGCTCACTGGTCTTCACTCCCCAATGCTTCAGATGATCTTCCCGCTGCACTGGCAGTGCCCCTACATCCCGCTGTGCCCGCTGGTGCTGGCAGACGTGCTGAGTGCCCCCGTGCCCTTCATCGTGGGTATCCACTCCAGTTATTTCGATCTGCACGACCCACCTGCTGACGTCATCTGCGTTGATCTTGATACCAACACGCTCTTCCCGTAAGAGGGCTGGGTCTCATCCAGGGGGCCGGCGGGAGAGGACTGGCCTGTGAAGTGCTTCTTGCTCAATAGGCACCTCAGGCAAAGAGTGGAGGAGGCTGGCGAGGAGCCCCATCACCCTTTCTTCCTTCCGCTTATCTCACAGGACTGAGGAAAAGAAGCCCCTCTCCCCTCGGACCCTGCCCCGCAGACCCTACAAGGTTCTGCTGGCTACACTGACAAACCTGTACCAGCAGCTGGATCAGAGTGAGAAGCCCGAGTCGGGGGTGGGCGGCTGGAAACTGTTGGCCTTACGCCTCCAGCGCGCGGAGGCCTGTGGGGAGCTGGGCCTTACCTGAGGAGGTTAGAGGAGTTAGAATTTCATGTGGTGGAAGTGAGAGGAATTCGAATTCCAGTTTGAGCGAGGGGGAGGGGCATGTCATATTACTATTCCTAAATATGTCAGGGAGGTCGAGCTTGTCGTTGGAGAGGCTTGAAACTATTACCTGAAGATAAGTTTTTAGTCGCTATCGGTGCCAAGTCTGGCGGTGGTGAGGCAGCAGCGGTGCCTCCTGTGCGAAGAGCAAGGTTGAGGCAGGCCCTTCGGGTGCTGGCCCTGACCTCAGGCTGCCCTGGTCCCTCCCCAGCATATACTGGACCCGAGGAGGAGGCCTCCCTGGAATTCCTGCTGACAGACTACGAGGCGGTGTGCGGCCGCCGGGCCCGGCTGGAGCGCGAGGTCCAGGGGGCCTTCCTCCGCTTCATGGCCTGCCTGCTCAAGGGCTACCGGGACTTCCTGCGCCCGCTCACCCAGGCCCCCTCTGAGGGGTCTCGCGATGTTGACAACCTCTTCTTCCTGCAGGGTAAAGGGGGACTGGCCTTGCTCGCGGAGGGTGTCACAGGAGGCCCAGCCAGGGGCTGGGCTCCACGAGGAAGCCGGGCGGGATGGGGAACCACACGGTTTCTTGTTCCTTTGCTCAGCACAGATTTTTAGGGGCACCAGCCTTGAGCCATGTGCTCTTCTGGGCTTGGAGGGGATGAGGGTCCAAAGATCCCTGGTTGTGGCCGTGCCCTCTGGGAAGCCCTGGGGCCGATCACACAGTCAGGCCTGTGCTGAGCCGCCCCCATGGGTAGAACTCTCTTCCCTGGGAGAACCCCCAATCTGAGGCTGCAGGTGCTAAGAGACAAAACTAGGGGGTTCCATGGGAGCGCAGTGCTGGGGAAGCCAAGCTGGTCTGCTTCGTACCTGGTGCGGTGGCGCCAGAGTGGCCAAAGGGAGGATGACCTTGACGGGCCTGGATGCCAACTTGGCAGGCAGCCAAGAACAGAACTGAGAAGGGGGTGGCTGTGGTAGGGACCCCAGTAACTTCCCTCCCCGCCCCATTCTCATGCATCAGGCTTCCTCAAATCCCGGGAACGCTCCAGCCACAAGCTGTACTCCCAGCTGCTGCACACACAGATGTTCTCGCAGTTCATCGAGGAATGCTCTTTCGGCTCTGCTCGGCACGCTGCCCTGGAATTCTTTGACTCTTGTGTTGACAAGGTATCGGGCACTCTCCCTTCTCTTTGTGCCCTTCGCCCCGGCTCTCCTCCTGGCTGTCTCTGTTACCCCAGGTATAACCGCTCTATAGCTCATCTGTGGGCGGGATGAAGTTACGCAGTGCCCGGCCTCGTGGTCATGCCGGCCTCGTGGTCATGCCGTCTTCCCATGCCTCGCTCCGTCCACAGGCTCTGTCTGGGGCCTTGGTGGAGTCGACTCACAGCTCCTTCCCTGTGGACGTGCTTTCCCCGGAGATGCCCTGTCCTGCAAGCCCTAGCCCTGCTTCGTGCTCGCTGTCTTGACCCTCACCCTCTTACCGTCCTGCTCCAGGTCCACCCGGAGCAGGAGAAGCCTGAGCCAACACCCTTGGTGGAGCTGGAGGAGCTGTCGGGGAGTGAGCTCACTGTCTTTATCACACCTCCCGAGGAGCCCCCGGCGCCAGAGGGCAGTGAATGTACGCCGCAGTACTGGTGAGAGCCTGCTGTCCCTGCACTTATCCCCAGGCCCCACAGGCTGACTTAGTGCTGACTGCTCCTGGTGGTGCTCCTCCTTGCCCCTCCAGCTACGATGGTTTCCCCGAACTACGGACTGAGCTGTTTGAATCTCCTCAAGAGCAACCCGGGGCTCTGCCTGTGCCGGGTCCGTCCCGGAGCGCCCCCAGCAGTCCCGCCCCCCGCCGTACCAAACAGGTAACCAGCAGGTGGGCCTCACAGAGGCAAATGGCTCAGGCTGAGGGTTGCTACTTTCGTTTCTTCACCTATAAAATGGGTATAATAGCACTTGTCCTGGAAGGTTGCTGGGAGGTTTCGGTATGCCTGGCACATAAAAAACCTGGCACATGAAACACCAGCTATTTTTATCATTCGCCATCATCCTCGTCTTCATTTTCTGAGAACTCCGGGAATCCTGGGGCTTGCTGCCTATTCCAGGGCACCTGCCCACGCTCAAGCTAGACACCTCTGCTTGGGGATCCAGGGCCGTGTGTGCAGCATTCCTCCCATCTCAGCACAAAAACCCTTCCTCCGGGAGGGTGCTGCTTCTCCTGCCCTGCCCTGGCGTCGCACTCACCCAGATGTGTCCCCTGTCCTACCTAGGAGATGAAGGTGGCACAGCGGTTGGCGCAGAAGTCAGCAGCAGTGCCTGAGCTGTGGGCCCGGTGCCTGCTGGGCCACTGCTACGGGCTGTGGTTCCTGTGTCTGCCTGCCTATGTGCGGTCGGCACCCTCCCGGGTGAGGGCCCTGCACACGGCGTACCAGGTGCTGCGCCAGATGGAGAGCCGCAAGGTGGTGCTGCCCGACGAGGTGGGCACACTCGCCCGGCCCCAGCGAGGCTTGTGCAGTCGTGGGGACTGTGAGGGGAAGCTTGGTGACCCCCTCATTAAGGGGAGGCCGATGGGGAGCCTGTGCACAAGCCCGGGAGCTGGGCAATTGCTCCATCACGTTCACAGACTTAATGGACACGTGGAGACGGCAGGGGACGGGGTCAGCAGGAAGGGTGGGTGGCTCTCAGGCAGCCCTAGGAACTGCTGGGGGCCGATGAAGTCTGAGGATTGGTGGAGACTGGAGGAGGGTGCTTGCTGAGACTTGAGGGCTGGGGTTGGAGTGGGTCTGCTCTCATTCGGCACGTCTCCTGGCCCAGGTGTGTTACCGGGTGCTGATGCAGCTCTGCTCGCACTATGGGCAGCCTGTGCTGTCCGTGCGGGTCATGCTGGACATGCGGCGGGCAGGCATCGTGCCCAACACCATCACCTACGGCTACTATAACAAGGTACCTAAGCTGGGGTGCGCGGTGGGGCGGCAGTCGTGGGTGTGAGTGTGGGGAGGAGGCCTGCTGCTCTCCCCTCTCCTTGGTGATCGGGCTCAGACAATCCAACCAGGTCCTGTGACCATTGTCACCCATTGTGCTCCTCTAGTGCCTTAGGCCCTACAGAGGGTTTTCTCATACTTGGCTGCTTTGATTCTCACCTGCAACAGCCCTGACAAGGAAGTTGGGCAAGTGCTGCTACCTTCCAATAATAGTGTGAGCCAACATGCCAGGCACTGTTCCAAACACGTTATTCACACAGAGTCATTTTCTCTCACTACAGCCCCATGAAGTGGAAGGATTAGTTATCCCCATCTTACAGATGAGGCAGTGAGGTTGCAGAGAGTCAATAACTTGTCTGAGGTCCCAGAGTGAGTAAGTCAGGGAGTGAGGATACGCGCACGGGCATATCGGTGTTTCCTGAATTCCGGCCCTTGACCATGATGCTAAACTATTTCCTGCTTCTTAGATGAGGAAACTGATGAACAAAAAAAATGAATTGATTTCCCCAAAGCCTGTAGTTTATAAACAGCAGAATCTGGATTGTCTCCACTGCTTCTGGCTTCCTCTAGAACCCATCAGGGTGGCTGCTGCCAACTGTCTCTTCTGGGCTCTTGTTTCTGGCTGAGCCACTGGCAGGACCAGCCCTAGGCAGGATGTCTGGAGGGGAAGGTGGCCCTGGGGCTCCGGGTCGGGCGGTGGACATCAGGCTGGGGCCCAACGTGTAGAAGGCCATTTTGATGGGCGCTGTGCTTGGCAGGCTGTGCTGGAAAGCAAGTGGCCGTCTGGTACACCCGGTGGGCGCCTGCGCTGGGCCAAGCTCCGGAACGTTGTCCTGGGGGCCGCTCAGTTCCGCCAGCCCTTGAGAGAACGGCGGCAGCGGAGGCGGCAGCAGAAGCAGCAGGAGGAGGTGGACACAGCAGAACAAGAGGCAGGCAGCTCCCAGACAGGTGGGTAGGGACTAGTGACATGGGCTCCAGGATGGACTAGCAAGGCTCAGGCAAGGACAGGCATGGAGAGCTGGGGCTGGCTTAGTGGTTGGCACTGAGTGTTCTGAGAACGGATAAACTACACTTGGCTGGTAACAAAAGAGATGAAGTCCTGCCTGGGAGGAGCCCTGCAAGCCCAGGTCCGTGAGGGAGCTCTGTGTCAGGACTGGGGGCTGGGTTTCCAGCTGGCAGCCTTCTGACGCCCCCCCTTATCATGCCGACTGTTATAGAGCCCTACCTGGAGCGCCCCTCCCCGACCCGCCCCCTCCAGCGCCAGACGACCTGGGCTGGGCGAAGCCTGCGGGACCCTGCCTCACCTAAGGGGCGCCTGGTGAAGAGCGGCAGCCTGGGTAGTGCCCGAGGGGCACAGCCCACTGTGGAGGCTGGCGTGGCCCACAGTGAGTGCCCCCGTCCCACGCCCCAGCCCTTGGCTCCATCAGCTTCCCTAACCACTCGGCAGTGAGAGAGGGGAAGACTGCAGCCAGGACGGAGGGTGGTGCTTTGCGGCAGGGGCTGTGGACGCTGAGGGAATCCGGCCTGGGATGCCATCATGATTGGGGTCGTGGTGCCAGAGTTTGTGCAGCCGGGAATTGTGTTTGCTTAGTTCCAGGAAGAGGCGCTGGACTCCATCTCCCTGATTCTTTTCTGCCCTGCAGTGATAGGGGCCTTGGGGGTACTGGAGTCCCGGGCATCACCTGTGCCCTGGCACGACGGAAGCCTCTCAGACCTGAGCCTGACCGGGGAGGAGCCGGCACCTGGAGGCAGCCCGGGGGACTCGGGCTCAGCCCTGAGTACCCAGTCCACGGAAACCCTGGAAGGGTCAAGCGGGCGGGTGCCCAAGGCTGGTGGGCGTCAGGATGAGGCCAGCACCCCCCGACGAGGGCTGGGTGCCCGCCTCCAACAGCTGCTCACTCCTTCCCGCCGCTCCCCTGCCTCTCGTGCTCCCCCGCCTGAGCTGCCCCCTGACCTGCCTCCCCCAGCCCGCCGCAGCCCCATGGACAGCCTTCGGCACCCCCGGGAGCGCCCTGGATCCACTGCGTCTGAGGTAGCCACCTCGACACCATGAGGCCTGGGGAGGGGCTGCTAAGCTGGGGTGCCCGAGAGGGCCCTGCACGTCCCGGGGGATGAGGAGCGTGGGGCTGGCTAACCGTGCTTTCTCGTGTAATGGCAGAGCTCAGCCTCTCTGGGCAGTGAGTTGGACCTCTCAGAATCTTCTCTCAGCAGCGTGAGCCTTCGCCGTTCCTCAGAGCGCCTCAGTGACACCCCTGGATCCTTCCAGCCACCTTTCCTGGAAGTGAGGATGACCCCCTCCCACACAGACGTGCTTGAATACACACAAACACCACATCCATTCACTCTGTCAAGGCAGGGGCGGGGGAGGCGGTGGAGGCTGGGCTGGGGTGAGAAGGTCAAGGGGCTGGGGAAGGAGCATGGGCTCCTGAGCCTAGAATCCAAAGGGGGCTGCTTGCTGGGGTCTTCTTGCCTGCAGATTCTGCTGTCCAGCTGCTCCTTGTGCCGCGCCTGTGACTCCCTGGTGTATGATGAGGAGATCATGGCTGGCTGGGCTCCTGATGACTCCAACCTCAACACAACCTGCCCCTTCTGCGCCTGCCCCTTTGTGCCCCTGCTCAGTGTCCAGACGCTTGATTCCCGACCCAGGTGCCCAAAGCAGGGCAGGTGCTGGGGGTGGGACCGGGAGGTGGAGGTCCGAGGGCTGACCCCTTCCTGCTCTCTCCCTGCAGTGCCCCCAGCCCCAAGCCTGGCCCCGCTGATGCCAGTGGCAGCAAAGATGCTCCTGTCCCTGGGGGCCCAGGCCCTGTGCTCAGTGACCGCAGGCTCTGCCTTGCCCTGGATGAGCCCCAGCTCTGCAACGGGCACATGGGGGTAAGGGCTGGGCCAAAGGGGCATGAGCCATGTGTGTATGTGCTGCCCTGTGGGTGGCCCCAGGGGTGCTGAGGAGTGTTGAGGGCAAGGGGGATCGCAGGAACTGTTGGACATGGGGCTCAGTGGGAAGCATGGCTCTGAGGATGGGGCTGTGGTACGTGCCCTCCACTGCCCCCAGCCCCCCTTATTCCTGACAGGGTACCTCCCGGCGTGTTGAGGGTGGGGCATGGGCATATCTGAGCCCCCTGGTGCTGCGTAAGGAGCTGGAGTCGCTGGTGGAGAACGAGGGCAGTGAGGTGCTGGCATTGCCTGAGCTGCCTGCTGCACACCCCATCATCTTCTGGAACCTTCTGTGGTATTTCCAGCGGCTGCGCCTGCCCAGTATTCTGCCATGCCTGGTGCTGGCCTCCTGTGATGGCCCCCCACCCCCCCAGGTCAGTGCCCTGAGGTGGTCCCAGGTTCCCTATCTCCCAGCTCTGTCTCTCAGTCCTTTGCGTCCTTGGTGCTGTAGAGAGAGCACAGGCTTTGGAGTCAGTTGTACTGGTTTGACTCCTGGCCCTTTCACTTCACTACTCTGAGCTATAATTTTCTTTTTTTTTTTTTTTGTCTTTTTTTGGCTGCCCCACATATGGAGCTCCTGGGCCGGGGGTCAGATCCAAGTCGTAGTTGCAACCTATGCTGCAGGTGCGGCGATGCTGGATACTTAACCCACTGTGCCAGGCTAGGGACCAAACCCAGCACTCCCACGATTGCTACTGATCCCGTTGCACCACAGCGGGAACTCCCGCAATTTTCTCATTTGTAAAATGACATAATAAGCACCCCCCTTGCTGGGCTGTTGTTAGGCAGCTAGTGTAGTGCCTGGTACCCAGACCTATTCGCTGATGGCCTATTTATTGTACCAGTATTTATTGAGCACCTTTTAGGTTCCAGACAGGGCCTTAGGAACTAGGGATGTAGCAGATTACAAAGCAAAGTCCTTGCTCTTATGGAGTTTGTGTTCCCATGGGGAACGAGAGTTCTTTTTCCCTTTTCTTTTTGGCTATGTCCTGTAATGTCCCAGTCTCTTGGAAGAGCACCTGTCCGTTTCCTGTCCCCTGCCTCCCACTTCTTTATCCTGGCTCCCTGCAGGCCCCATCTCCTTGGATAATGCCTGATCCAGCATCTGTGCAGGTGCGGCTGCTGTGGGATGTCCTGACCCCTGACCCCAATAGCTGCCCACCTCTCTATGTGCTCTGGAGGGTCCACAGTGAGTCTGGTATTTGGTCCAGGGTGGGAAGGGGTTGGTCCCATTTGTTTAGAGGGCTCAATAATCCTTGCTGCTTTCTTTTTTTTCACCCAGGCCAGATCCCCCAGCGGGTGGTATGGCCAGGCCCGGTACCCACCTCCCTTAGCCTGGCGTTGCTGGAGTCAGTGCTGCGCCATGTCGGTCTCAATGAAGTGCACAAGGCTATAGGGCTCCTGCTGGAAACTCTAGGGCCACCTCCCACTGGCCTGCACTTACAGAGGTACGGTGCTTCCATCTGAGGGTTCCCCAGTCTGTCCCAGGCTCCGTACTCCCACTTTCTTTCACTCGTATCCTTTGGCCTCCACTCCAGGGGCATCTACCGTGAGATCTTATTCCTGACAATGGCTGCTCTGGGCAAGGACCACGTGGACATAGGTGAGGGAGCAGGCAGGGCGCTGAGTTGTTTAGGGACCTGGAGCCAGGTGTGGGGGAGTTGAAATCCTAATATACTGACCTGCCTCTATCCTCTTCCCTAGTGGCCTTCGACAAGAAATACAAGTCCGCCTTTAACAAGCTGGCCAGCAGCATGGGCAAGGAGGAGCTGAGGCAGCGGCGGGCACAAATGCCCACCCCGAAGGCCATTGATTGCCGAAAGTGTTTTGGAGCACCTCTGGAATGCTAGGGACCTTTAAGCTTCCTTCTCCAGCCTCGGGTGAGGAGGTGAGGGAGAAAGGGTTCTGGCGATAACCTGCTTCCCTGTTCCTTTCGTAGAGGAGTTGGGAATAGGCTGGGAAGCGTGCCCAGCTGTAGGCTCTGAGAGGGGGCAGCGGGAAGAGAGACCCACCGTTACCAAGAGTCACAATTCCCCAATCTCCAGCCTGCCCTATATGCTCATGCTGATGTTGGAGGAGGCCTGGGGGGGGGCCGGCACATCTCTGTTCCTCCCTGTCCTATACCAGGAACTCCCCTCCAGGGTAGCCACTGATCTGCACTGCCCTGGTTGTTTTATAAGTTTTTGTTTTAAAAAACAATTGGAAAGACACAGAGCTACTGAGCCTTTGCCCTGAATGGGAGGGACGGGTGTCACACTCCACCAGTGATGGTCTTTCTTCCCTGGAATTGCTGAAGGAGCCCAAGGCTCTCAATGCTTTTCTACCTTAGTGTTTGTATTTTATTTTAAGTTATTTATTCTGGAGCCGCAGCCCCCTTGCTTATGAGGTTCTCATGGACAGTGAGAAAGAGAAGGGAAATGGGGCCCCTTGGTCCTTGAAAGCCAGGAGCTGGGAGCGAGGGGAGTCCCAAGGTCCCCTTGGGAAAAATTGGTGCCCCACCCCAGTCCTGATCCGTCTTGTCCACTCCGCCTTGGGGAACGCCTCACCATCCAGGGCCCTGACTGTGCAATAAGATTGTTCCTTGCGAATTTTTGTTGGATTGTAAATATAGTAAAAGCTGCTTTCGTCTTTTTCTTCTGCCTCCTGTTCCCTGGGCCCGAGGTAACGGTGGGGGATACCTCTCCTTGTCCCTGGCTGCACCTCCTCCTTTCCACCTTCCCATCCCTTGCCGCCTTCAGGCACACACTGCTTTCCCCGACCAGGTCTAATACTGGTCCCTTGGGGCACAGGGAGTTCTCAGAGCAGGAGAGGGGTGAATCCGGTGCTGGCTATGGTGGTGCCAGTCTGTGTGGCACTTCCGGCCCTCCCACACAATCACCCCCTTGTCCCTCATCTGTACCCCGTACAAAGGCTCCATTCTCTGGGGGCCCTGAGCTCATCTCTGCCTCCTTTCCTCTCTCCCAGCTCCCCCCTCCCAACTTCTCCAGTACCTCCACAAGGATGACAAGCCTCTCCCCAGTCGTTGGTATTGGCAGCCCTCACACATCCTGGGAGCCCTGGCAGTCATCCTCGGCCTCCTTAGTGGCTCTAGCTGCGGGCAGTACTCTTCCAGCCAGGGTCTTAGCCTGGGGACAGCACCAGGAAGACAGGGGCAAGGATTAAGGAGTTCACTGCATGTGGGCATCAGGCAGCCAGGCATCATTTTTCTAATCCTTTTGGCCCACTCGGAGTTCTCCCTTTCTTTCCTGTTTAATGAAATAAATACAGGTAACAACTCCTAACAGAGTTGCAAAACCAATTACCAAAGGGAATTAGCCAACAAAACAGAAATGCCCTGGGGAAGGAGGGCAGGAGTGTCAATGGTGGAAATAACTTACACGAGCCTCTAGTGCAAATTCCTGGGGGTGGATATCAGTGGATGACGAAAGCACTAGTACTTGTGAATTCCGGGAACTTCGAGCCAGAGGATGCTTCGGCATTCCTATCCTGAGCAGTGTCCTAAAGGAGGGAAGGAGGGGCTTAGGATATTCCATCTGTTTTTGTCAGGGACTAGAGGATGCCTTCTTCAGAGAGTGAATCTTCAGGTCACCCCAGATTCTGATCAGACCTCACTCCATAGACTCAAACTTGCCTATATCACCCCCATTGCCCTTCTGCAAGGCGGCAACTGCTCTCCTGAAATCATAAGTTTCGTGTGCCCAGCCATGCATGGAATCATCTGAAACTATAGAGAGAATTTTAGGGCTCAGTCTCTACCTTAATAGAGCACAGTCCTACACGTTTAGAGTGTCCCTTGGTACACAAACAATAATGATGACCCTGGAGTTCCCGTCGTGGCGCAGTGGAAACCCATCTGACTAGTATCCATGAGGATGCAGGTTTGATCCCCGGCTTCGCTCAGTGGGTTAAGGATCCGGTGTTTCCGTGAGCTGTGGTGTAGGTCACAGATGCGGCTCAGATCTGGCGTTGCTGTGGCTGTGGTGTAGCGCCCGCGGCTGTAGCTCCGATTTGACCCCTAGCATGGGAATCTCCATGTGCCATGGGTTTGGCCCTACAAAAAAGAAAAAACAAAGCAAAAGTGATGACCCTGCCCCTCAGCTTATGCTTCTCATTTCTGGGCTTCCTTAAGAGGTCTGTAGTGAGATGGATGGAACTATAGAATTCTTTAACTACAAAGATACCTGAGAATCCTAATAGCAAAATACTCACTATAGCATCTGATATTTCCGTCCTGTGGCCTAGGGAGCTGTATGAGGGGAGGGATATAACCCAATTACCTGGTCCAATTTCTCCTCCCTGACTTTGGAAGGTATAGACTGGAGTGTGACAAATTTTAGTTAAATCCCATCTCTGGCACTTACTAATTTTATTACATCAGACAAGTTACTTGACTGGTGTGACTCAGTTTCTCCTCATTTGCAAATTAGGGAGATTGTTTAAAGATTATATAATCTGAGGAGTTCTTGCTGTGCTGCAGTTGGCTAAGGATTTGGTGTTGCCACAGTTGAGGTATAGGTTGCAGTTTTGGCTCAGATTTGATCCCTGGCCTGGGAACTTCCATATGCCATGGGTGCGGCTGAAAAAGAAAAAAAAAGTATATAATCCACATAAAGTGTTAAGCACACTCAATAAATGTTAGCTCCAAAAAGAAAACGAACAAACAGGTAGAACCTGCATTGGGCAAAGGTCATGTCCACTGTACCACTGGCCTCACTTGTCTTTCTTGGAGCTTGATCACTCCAGGTTGAAAGTTCTCCTTCCACGGCCTGACTTTATTTATTTATTTATTTATTTATTGTCTTTTTATTTTGCCTTTTCTAGGGCCGCACTCATGGCATATGGAGGTTCCCAGGCTAGGGGTCTAACAGGAGCTGTAGCCGCCGGCCTACGCCACAGCCACAGCAACGCAGGAGCCGAGCCGCATCTGCCACCTACACCACAGCTCACGGCAACGCCGGATCCTTAACCCACTGAGCAAGGCCAGGGATCGAACCCGCAACCTCATGGTTCCTAGTCAGATTTGTTAACCACTGAGCCACAAAAGGAGCTCCTCCATGGCCTGATTTTAATTTTGTTGAAAGGCATTTCCTCAGGTCTCACTGATATCTTCCTCAGGCTGCTTTCTTCTACCACTGTGTTTCTCATGTATCCTTGCAGCCCTTGAAGAATGGCCCTTCAGATGCAGAGAGTGCACTGGACTGATAATGGACATAGCAGCAGGTTAGGGAAAGAGGGCTATACCTTCCATGAAGCAGGGACTTTGTCCCATTTACTGCTATGTCCCCAGCATAGAGAAGAGTGTCTGTGAGTTCCCGTCGTGGCTCAGTGGAATCTGACTAGCATCCATGAGGACACAGCTTTGATCCCTGGCCTCGCTCAGCGGGTTAAGGATCCAGCATGGCTGTAAGCCGTGGTGTAGGTCGGTGACTATAGCTACAATCTGACTCCTAGCCTGGGAACCTCCATATGCCACGGATGTGGCCCTTAAAAAAAAAAAAAGAAGAAGAATAGTGTCTGATCACATAATACGTCCTCTATCATATGTGTGAAATAACTGAGTAAAAGCATTAAAATGAGGGTGAGTAGAGAAATAATTTTCAGTGTGGTACAAGAGAGGTACTACAGGTAGAATACCAATCAAAGCTAAATTTTGAACTAAAAGAGTGAAATTGTTGGAAAAGTGAGGAAAACTCAACAGTTACTATATTATTTACTGAGTACTTATTATACACTTGGCACTGTCCTGAGCATTTAAAATGTACTATTTTAGGAGTTCCCGTCGTGGCTCAGTGGTTAATGAATCCGACTAGGAACCATGAGGTTGCAGGTTAGATCCCTGGCATTGCTCAGTGGGTTAAGGATCTGGCGTTGCTGTGAGTTGTGGTGTAGGTTGCAGACGTGGCTCAGATCCCATGTTGCTGTGGCTGTGGCGAAGGCCAGCAGCTACAGCTCCTGTTAGACCCCTAGCCTGGGAACCTCCATATGCCGTGAGTGCGGCCCCAGATAAAGCAAAAAAAAAAAAAAAAGACAAAAAAAACGTACTATTTTATAATCCTTATAATTACCCTATGGACTACATACCCTTATCAATCTTTCCCATTTTAAAGATGGTGGGGAAACTAGGAGTTCTTGTGACTCAGCGGTAACGAAGCTGACTAGTATCAATCAGGGGTTCGATCCCTGGCCTCTGCTTGGTGGGTTAAGGATACAGCATTGCCATGAGCTGTGGTGTAGGCTGGCAGCTGCAGCTCCAATTCAACTCCTAGCCTGGAAACTTCCATATGCTGCAGTGTGGCCCTATAAAGAAAAAAAAAAGGTGGGGAAACTAGAGCATAGAGAGTAGAGGTTAAGTAACTTGCACCCAAAAAACAGAACTGGTAAGAGATCCAAACTTAGGCAGTCTGACTCCAGAGACAATGTCTTTTTTTTTTTTTTTTTGTCTTTTTGCCTTATATGTAGAGCCGCACCCGCGGCATATGGAGGTTCCCAGGCTAGGGGTCTAACAGGAGCTGTAGCCGCCGGCCTTCGCCACAGCCACAGCAACGCGGGATCCGAGCTGCGTCTGCAACCGTCACCACAGCTCACGGCAACGCCGGATCCTTACCCACTGAGCAAGGCCAGGGATCGAACACGCAACCTCATGGTTCTTAGTCGGATTCGTTAACCACTGAGCCACGAAGGGAACTCCGACAATGCCCTTTACCTGGGCACTATACTGAAATGAAAGAGAAGGCTTTTTACCCACTTAGGAATTGGGGGAGTTCCTGTCGTGGCCCAGTGGGTTAAGAATCCGACTACAGTGGCTCGGGTTGCTGGGGAGGCATGCAGGAGTTGGATCTCCAGTCCTGAGAAGTGGGTTAAAAGGATCTGGCATCGTGGCAGCTGTGGCATAGGTTGCAGCTGTGGCTCAGATTCAATCCCAGGCCCAGGAACTTCTATATGCTGCAGCTGCGGCCATAAAAAACCCTCCCAAACTTAAAAACTACAATTGGCATATGACTGTATGTGTATGCATGTGTTCAGCGTCCACCTATGTCTTTTTATAGCCATGGCCTTCATTGGTTTCATTTCCATTGCACAGCACGTTTTTGTTTTGTTTTGTTTTTGCTTTTTAGGGCCGCACTTGCGGCATATGGAAGTTCCCAGGCTAGGGGTTGAATGGGAGCTGAAGCTGCCAGCCTACACCACAGCCACAGCAATACCAGATCCTTAACCCACCGAGTGATGCCAGGGATTGAACTCACATCCTCATGGATACTAGTTGGGTTCACAACCTGCTGAGCCACAATGGGAACTCTCACAGCATGACTTCTAAATGATTCGAAAAGCACATTCTAGTGCTTCTGGAACCAGTTATTTCCGTGTTCAAACCACTGCTTACTCACTAATTAGCTGTCTGATCTTTGCAAGTTCCTTAGCTTCTCTGAACCTGAATCTACCTAGGTTCAGATTTCAGCTCTGCCACTTATCTTGTATAACTTTGGGCAATGCGTTTGATCTGTACCTCATGTTCCTCACTTGCAAAATGGGGATAACAGTTTCTACTCTACAGAGTTTTGAGGAATAAATAAAAGAACCCACGCAAAGCTCTTAAAAGAATAAATAATATGCACATATAGTACAGTGCCTCACACAGTTTCTTTCCCCAAACGTTAGCTATTATCATTCTTTTAACACACTGACTCTGATACTTGGTGCGTGTCATCAAGGTGCTCAAGAACAACACCTGTAAATCAAATATACTTTAATAAAAAAAAGAACAATACTTGTAGTGAGTGCTGGGGAAAAGCTGAGGGTCTAGGTGGGCCTCACTGCTTTGGGGAAGTACGGAGGCCAGCAGGAGCTGGGCCTTTAGTTAATTAAGTAGAGTGGGAGGCTGTTTCCCTCTCATCGTGAACCTGACCAGACCAGGAGATCCCTAGAAAGGGAGCTGCGAGGGCTCCGCACGGCTTAATTTCTCAGCAATTTGGCCAGCTGCCTTTTTTTTTTTTTCCTCCTGTCGGGGTTCAGTCACGACAGGATCACGCTGAGTTACAATGAAGACCAGGAAGCTCAAGGCCTTTGGTAGACGGAGACAGGCCACGCCCCAAATAGACTGCAAGGCCCGAGCGTCTCAAGCCACTTCTATCGTGAAATTGCTGGGTTCTGTCGCGATGTAACACCACCCACCACAGACCCCTGCGCCGTTCCCCCTTCTCCATCTTTAGAATTGGAAGAATGAGAAATGGCCAAAGGGGAATCCCGGTTTTGGGGATACTGGGGTACGGCGGCTGCCTGGGGACCAAAACGTCTCTAAGGTAAAGTTGCAGCCCTGAAGCGATTTTTTGACCCCCGACACTTAATGGACTGCTGAAGACCCGGATGTGTCTGGGACTGGCCGAGGTACCCATTAACGCGCCCCCGCTAGACCATCCCCCTCCTCCGTTTAGGACTGGGTCTTACGTACGCCAATCATCACCTCTCCAGCCACTCACTCTTCAAGGGTGGGGTGTAGCCCCGGCATCCCATCTCCTATTGGTACGGCTGAGAGGAGGAGGGCGGGGAGGCCGGCTCAGGTCGCCCAATGGGCGTCGTGGCGTGTGGGGAAGGCGGAGCCGAGGCGCTTGGCAGCTGCCCAATCAGCGTCCTTGTTTGTGTGGTGCCGCCGCCGCCGGTGCAGCCGCCGCCGCCGCCGCTGCCCCCGTCTGTACCGCAGTGTCTGCTCCGCCCGCCCGCCCGGGTCCGGCCCGCCCCCCTCCCCCACCCCCGCCCCAAGTCCCGTCAGCGGGGTCCGGAACCCACTGTGCCGTCGCCTCTTCCTTTTTCGACGCCGCCGCCGCCGCCTGAGGAGGCGAGCTAGCCGGGAGTTACACCGCCACCGCCAGGTGAGGAGCTTTGGCCTAGGCCAGCTTGGCCGCCCGCCCGCCCGGGGGCGGTGAGGAGCGAGGAAGGGAGGGAGGCTGGGAGGAGGCGGTGGTGGCGGAGGTGGGGGAAGGGAAAGGTGGAGGGGCGGGGGGAGGGGAAGCGTCCGCGAGCCGACGCCCGCCCGCGCGCCCCCGCCTTGCGTCCCCCTCCCCCCACCCCGGCACCGCGCGCCCCCGCCTCGCGCTCCCCCTTCACCTCATCCCCTCCCCCCGCTCCGCGCGCGCGCGCCCCGGTCTTTCACTTCGGCCTTGCGCGCCCCCAGCTCGAGTCCCTTCATTTCTTCTCCTTTTACTCTTTCTCCCCTCCCTCGCGCCCCGTTTCCCCCGCCTTCCCCGCTTTCACTCACTGCCTCATGCCCGCCATGCTCCCCTCCTTTCCTCTCTAGCGTTCCCCCCCCTTAACTCTCTCCACCCCCAGTGGTGCCCTCAGGGTGCGGGGGCCGCTCCCTACTCTCAGTCTTGTGTTTGCTGGCGGTTGGGACAAATGGGGGATCCTTAAGGGTGAAGTAAGCACGGGTTGATTATCTTTATTTAGGCAAAGGGGCCAGGAGGGCAGTACCTTACCCTTTTATTTCATCGTCCGCGGTTCCCTCGCCCTCTCGTAGAAGGGGATTGTCTCAGCCTGTATGGTTTGGGTACTTGTCTGCTGTAGCGACTAAACCACCCCTTTCTTGAGCTGGGCTTCTGGGACCCGCAGGGTCTGTATCCCAGTCCAGTGCCTGAGGGTCGATGGAACTAGAACTTACCCTTCCCTAAACCAAACCCAGACTTAGAGTACTTTCTGCTTTCCTGCTCTCAATCACACTAAGGAGCTAGCCACTCTTGTTAAGTGCAGAGGTTTGGGTGCCATTCGCAGGCCCAGGACAGCGTTCCCCCTTCATAAAGGTATGGTCGCCTTTTTGGATCTTTCCCCAGTATTAACTTCCCTCCAAACACAACATATTAGTTCGTAGGGTTGGCACTGAAGTGGAGATGGAGGCATTGTTGGTGGGTGGCATGTGGATGCTAACTGAACTAGCTACCAACCTTTTCTTCTGCTGTCTGCTGGAGAATCAGGTAGCCTTCCGAGAACCAGTTTTTTCATTTCTGATAAGTGATTATTTAGAAGGCTTTTGTGTGCATGTGAAGAGAGCCGGGAGATACTTAACGTAGTGTATTTCAGCAAAGGCAAAGAGCAATGCTTTCAGGCCAGACTGCAGCAGAGAGATTTGGACTTGCAGCAGCTGGAGTAAAAGAAGGCTTAACAGATCTGTGTTGGGAGAAGAGCTGATGCTTTGGAGTTTTTAAAAGATTTTTCTCCCAGAAATTTTATTTTTTAATTAGACAATGCATGTATGTGATACAAAGTGAAAAGAAATCTGTCTCACCTGTGCCCTGCCATCCACTCCCTCTCCCAGTACAGATGACTTCTGATTGTTTTTTTGTAGCAGCATGGTGTCTGTATGTTGTTTATATATTGGAGATTATCCTATTTGGGAATTTCCTGCTAACTTTATTGCTCTTTCTTTGACACATTGACTTCAATTCTTCCTTGAGATCTAGTAACCACTTGGATTCATATTTTTGGTGTCGGAGCAGTCTTGGTAGAGTGTTGTCCTAGAGTAGCATTTCTCTTGGTGCTTGACTGGGGAAGAGGCTACTTCTGGAGCTGCTAAAGGTGGTACTATGGAGGGGCTCAGTATGTTTTGGAAGGGAAGGCCCACACCTGTTGGAAATAGTGCTGCTTTTTTTGTGACTGATACCAAGTCTGATTGTCTTGGGATGGGCTGGGTCAAGGATAGTCTTTCCTTGGGCTTTTAAAGTGAATAGGCTGTATAAATAATGAGTTAAAGGGAACACTGATCTGGTAGTGTTCCGTTTTGAGGGGAATGTAGCTTTTAGTCTAGTAGCAGTGATAGTCATCATAGTAAGAAATTAAGTAGGTAAGTATTAATCAGCAGGAATTTGAAGGCTGTATCTTTAGGCTGAGTGACCCAGTTTGAGAAGAGGTGAGGCTTATGGACTTTCGTTCTGCCTGTTCCTTACTTGAGAACACTTTCAATGAGGTGAGAGTGATTTGTAGCCGACAGCAGCATCCATCTTTATGACACTGTGGTTTGCCTTCCCTGATGTGTGTATGTGTGATGTCTGTTAACTTCCTGTTTAGAGGCAGTCTGAATAGGGTCTGAATAGAGGCTGCATTCAAATACTTGTCAAGGAACAGTGTTAACCAGGTTCCCTGATCAGCACTTAAGATCTAAGTTCTGGCGGTAACTTTTACTGCTGTATTTAGCATAAGGCCACAGGAAGGGGGCTGGGGAGAGGTTGTGAGAATTTTGTTCTGAATCTCATAGTCTTAAAGTACATTCTAAAGCTTGTATGCTGCCCCCTTTTTTGGACACATGTCTCTCCTTACCACTCTCTACCTCCCTTTCCTATCGCCGCCCCCTTTTTTTCCTGACTGGTCCTGGCCAGACATCCAGGTTGGTTTTTGATTAGAGGACAGCAGTGTGAAAGAAGAGTCAATGTGTCAGTAATAGTATTCTAGGAGTTCCCATCATGGCACAACGGAAACGAATACGACTAGGACCCATGAGGTTGCGGGTTCGATCCCTGGCATCGCTCAGTGGATTAAGGATCTGGCATTGCCGTGAGCTGTGGTGTAGGTTGCAGACGTGGCTCAGATCTGGCATTGCTGTAACTCTGGCGTAGGCCAGCAGCTACAGCTCTGATTGGACGCCTAGCCTGGGAACCTCCATATACCGCTGGTGCAGCCCTAAAAAGCCAAAAAAAAAAAAAAGGTAGTATCCTCATCTTATGCTGGGACTTCTGGATTCATTCTAGCTTTAAGCATTATTTTATATGTTGTATGTAAACCAGGTCTCTAGTTTCAATTTACTGATTTTTGCTTCCTTACTCCCCCAACCCACCAAGCTGGAGGTGCATGTGTAGGGGAACAGCAGCTATGCTGTATTGGTTTCTAGACTCTGGAGCATATTCCATGTTAGCCACCCTATTGAGAGTCATGCTGACAAGCAGCCCCTTTGCATTCAGCTCAGAATGCTCATTTAGCTCATTGAGAAAAGCCAAACCAGCTTTGGTTGATTAAAGCAATTGCTTGAGAAATCAAAAGACTTGAGCCGTAACCAGAACCTAAGAACTTTCTTCTTCTCCAGACCCATTGCATCATTACTTTTTTTGGGGTGGGGGGGCTGTGCCCACAGCATGTGGAAGTTCCCAGGCCACTGATCAAACTTGTGCCACAGCAGCGACCCAAGCTGCTGCAGTGACAATGCTGGATCCTTAACCCGATGTGCCACAAGGAAACTCTTGCATCATTACATGTTAAGGCACTATAATCAGGCATTTTCTGAGACAGTTTGGAGGAGAAGGAAAAAAAAGGACACGCAGTTAGATTGACTATAAATCTAGAACTGGTATAAAACTGTCTATCTCTTGCTCAGGAAAAATCCAACCTATCAGGCAATGCCACACAAAGTTACAGTTCTCTTGCATTAGCTAAGCTGGGAAAGGATACATAAGGAAGTTCAATTTCTGTTGAGAAAGACTGGCTTTTGGGGGGGAAGCTTCTGTTAGCCTTATTGTTTGTTTTATCCTCAGTAATTTCTTTGATGCTTTTTATATAGGTACTGGTTGGGGATTTTGGTGGCTCCAAGTGCATGAAGAGAGAGCCTCGTATTTTTTTGTAGTGGTGATGAAAGCCTCTAAAGAGTAGATTTGATTTGAAATGCTACCTTTTCGTGTTTCATCTTTCACCTTCTCTTTCATGGTAAATTAAACATTCCTATACAATTTGAGCTCATCCAGTGGGAAAGGAGTGACCCAGGGTCATTGAGAGCTTAACTAGTCTGATATACTTCTTAAAAGGTATCTCAGTAATGTTTGGTGTCTCCCTCAAAATCCTCTAATCTTTGCCTTAAGTTGCCATTGACTGGTAAGAAGCTATTAAGAGTTTTGGGTTATTATACCAAAAGCAACAGCTCAATAAGGAGTTATTTTTTGTAACTTCTGAGGTATGAAGTGATCAAATCCCAGAGCTCAAAGAATTGTAGTAGGAGTTCCCTTCCTGGCTCAGCGATTAACGAACCCGACTAGGATTCATGAGGTTGCGGGTTCGATCCCTGGCCTCACTCAATGGGTTAAGGATCCGGCGTTGCCGTGAGCTGTGGTGTAGGTCGCATATGTGGCTTGGATTCCGAGTTGCTGTGGCTGTGGTGTAGGCTGGCAGTTGTGGCTCCGATTCAACCCCTAGCCTGGGAACTTTGAAAAAAAAAAATATGGTAACTGTACAAGCTTATCAGCGTGTGAACTTGTTATTAATACTAACCAATGGGAGTTCCTGTTGTGGCGCAATGGTTAACAAATCTGACTAGGAACCATGAGGTTGTGGGTTCGATCCCTGGCATCACTCAGTGGGTTAAGGATCTGGCGTTGCTGTGAGCTGTGGTGTAGGTTGCAGACGCGGCTCGGATCTGGTGTTGCTGTGGCTCTGGCGTAGGCCTGCAGCAACAGCTCCGATTATACCCCTAGCCTGGAAACCTCCATATGCTGTGGGTGCGGCCCGCAAAAAAAACCCCCAAAAAACAAAAAAACTAACCAGTAAACTATTAGGGAAAATGACGGCATTTTGCCATTCTTGAACTATTCTCTTGTTTCCTTTCATCTGACTAGTATACATTTGTAAAAAATAATTCAGGTTGCTGTTATTTGAACCTGAAAGTCGTACTGTAAGCCTCCTGATAAAGCTTTCTTGATCTTTTCTCATTTTGAGGGAAGGTGGAATTTGTACTCTCCCAGACTGTAGGTTGACATGTTAGGATTCAGATCAGGTACTAGGATTAGTAAATTCCCATTATGGTTGTGAGGGATTAGAATTGTTAACTAGAGAGGTTGTACATCTCTTACCTAGAAGGTGTTTATGAAGTTAGTTTTTTGAGAGTATTTAAATTCATACTTCCTGAGAGGGAGGTTGTGGGCTCATGAGTGGCAAATTGGAATAGCAGAACACAAGTGTAAAGAGTTGGAGTTTCCATCAGTGGTTGACAAATCTGACTAGCATCCATGAGGACATAGGTTCGATCCATGACCTTGCTCAGTGGGTTAAGGATCTGGTGTTGCTGTGAGCTGTAGTGTAGGTCGCAAGTGTAAAGAGTCTAGAAATCCTGGGTCAGATCCTCTGCCTTTTATTAGATACATGACTTTGGGTAAACCTCCTAATTTTTTAACTCCCATTTCTTGCACAGCAAAAGCAAATCTTTACAGTGGCCTCTAGGGTCTTTTATGATCTGCCCTTCTCCACTCCTTCTTTTTTTGATCTCCTGTCATCCTGCCTTTTGCTCACTCAATTCCAGCCACACTGACTTGTTCCTTAAATACATCAGTTACACTATCTTAGGGCCTTTGCACTAGTTATTCCCTCTAGTGGGAGATAGCTATTTTTTCCCATAGAGATAAAACAAATGACTAATTTTCTTACCTTTTTCAATCAAGTCTTTGCTCAATTGTCACCTTTTTAATGAGACCCTATTCTACTTCTTTTTAAAATTGCACCTTCAGGAGTTCCTGTCGTGGCTCAGTGGTTAACGAATCTGACTAGTAACCATGAGGATGTGGGTTCAATCCCCGGCCTCTCTCAGTGGGTTAAGGATCTGGCGTTGCCATGAGCTCTGGTGTAGGCCGGCAGCTGCAGCTCTGATGGGACCCCTAGTCTGGGAACCTCCATATGCTGTAGGTGCGGCCCTAAAAGGACAAGAGACCAAAAAAAAAAAAAAAAATTGCACATTTAACTTCTACCCCTTACTCCTAATACTTCTATGTTCTTTTGTTTTCGTACAGCGCTTAGAACTTTCTGACATACTTAATTTGTTACATTTATTGCTTGTTGGTTCCCTTGGTATGATGTAAAGGCTCTAAAGGCATGGATTTATTTTGGTGTTTTGTTTAATGCCTAGTACAGTGTTTGGCATACAGTTAATAACTATTTCTTGATCAAATAGGAATAATAATGTTTTCCTAACTTTATGTTTGTTTATAGCAAAACTGTAGAATCTTAAAATGCTTTTTGAACTTTGAAGCATTATACAAATAATGACAAAATGGGAGTTCCTGCTGTGGCTCATCGGATTAAGGATCTGGCGTTGCTAAAGCTGTGGCATAGGTCACAGCTGTGACTACGATTTGATATCTGCCCCTGGAACTTCCATATGCTTTGGATGTGCCCCCGTTCTCCCCCCCCCCGAAAAGGCAAAATAATAGCCTTCCCATTGAAATGGTAAATAACATTTGATTACTGCAAAAAATTTTCATATATATTATCACATCTCTCCTAAAACTCCAGCCCTCTTTGTTTTCACTTGTCAACTGTGTGCTAGATATATCCATCTCTGTATTCCACTGGTACCTCAAACTTAACATTTTCGTCATCTATTTCCCTTTTGTGATTTATTGAGTCACCTAAGCCAGAAATGTGAGCATCATTGTCAGTTCTGTCTCTCTTATTCATTCCTTCCCAAGTATGTCTGAATCTATACCTTTTCGTCTATCGCCATTTCTAGGCTCCTAATTCAGGACCACAACAACTCTTATTTGGGATATTGCCATGATCTCTTACAGTTCTGTTTTTAGTCTTACTCCCTTTTAAACTCTCGATCATTGTTTTCTTCAAAATAGAATAAGCAGATCTCTGTTAGACGATCTGTTAGACTACTTCCCCTTCTCAGAAATATTAAGTAGTTTCCGATCATTTAAAGGTAAAATTTAGGAGTTCCCGTTGTGGCTCAGTGGTTAACGAATCTGACTAGGAACCATGAGGTTGCGGGTTCGATTCCTGGCCTTCCTCAGTGGGTTAAGAATCTGGCGTTGCCGTGAGCTGTGATGCAGGTTGCAGACGCGGCTCGGATCCCGCGTTGCTGTGGCTGTGGCGAAGGCTGGCAGCTACAGCTCCTGTTAGACCCCTAGCCTGGGAACCTCCATATGCCGCAGATGCAGCCCTAGATAAGGCAAAAAGACCAAAAAAAAAAAAAGGTAAAATTTAAACTCAACATGGTATTAAAAGCCCTTTATAAATCTTGACCTTTGCCTTTTTTTTCTTTCTTTCTTTCTCTCTCCCTCCCTTCCTTCCTTCCTCTTATTTGGCCGCCCCACAGTATATGGAGTTCCTGGGCTAGGAATCAGATTTGAGCCAGAGTTGCAACCTACGCTGCAGGTGTGGCAATGGCAGATCCTTTAACTCACTGTGCTGGGGATCAAACCTGTGTCCTGGTGCTGCAGAGATGCCATTGATCCCTTTACACTACAGCAGGAACTCCCTTCTTTGCCTTTCTATCCAGCATCACTTTTCTCCCTTACAGTTTATAGGTGAGCAGCTACAGTTCTTTTAGTTCCTTGATCAGCTTCCAAATTCATCTTTTTTTTTTTTAGGGCCAATATGGAGGTTCCCAGGCTAGGGGTCTAATTGCAGCTGTTGCTGCCGGCCTACGCTCGGCCAGATCCGAGCTGCGTCTGCAGCCTACACCACAGCTCACGGCAACGCCAGATCGTTAACCCACTGAGCAGTGCCAGGAATCGAACTTGCAACCTCATGGTTCCTTGTCGGATTCATTTCCACTGCGCCATGAAGAGAACTCCCCAAATTCATCTTAAATGATGCTTTCTCTGGAAGCCTTCCTTGTCTTGCCCAAAGAGACTTAGATGTGTTTCCCTCTTAGATCTCATTCTTTTTTTTTTTTTTTTTTTTGTCTTTTTGTCTTTTCTAGGGCCACACCTGCGGCATATGGAGGTTCCCAGGCTAGAGATCTAATCGGAGCTGTAGCCGCTGGCCGATGCCACAGCAACAGCAATGTGGGATCCGAGCCGCATCTGCGATCTACACTACAGCTCACGGCAACGCCGGATCTTTAACCCACTGAGCAAGGCCAGGGATCGAACCCACAACCTCATGGTTCCTAGTCGGATTCGTTAACCACTGAGCCACAACGGGAATTCCTTAGATCTCATTCTTAATTTATTAATACTGCCTGTGTCCCTCCAGTGGTCTGTCAACATTCTGAAGTAAAGAACAACCATGTCTTTTTTCCTATCGTGTCTCTAGTGCCTAGCATGGTGCTTGTTACCTAAAATATATTTTATCTATTTAAAAATTTTTTTGGCTGTACCTGAGGCATGTGGAAAATCCTGGGCCAGGGATAGAACCAGTGCCATAGCAGTGACATAAGCCACTGCAGTGACAACGCCAGGTCCTTAACCCACTGTGCTACAAGAGAACTCCTACAAGATATTTTAAAATATGAATAGTTCTGTGGGTTGATACAGTGCTGCGTACATTTAGAAGATGCTCTTTTTGTTGTTTTCTAAGACAGAAGAACAAGATTGGCGTCTTGGTTCTTTTTATCATCTTTGTGACCTTGGTTGAGTCAGTTGAAGTCTCCAAGCTGTAGTTTCCTCAATTTAGAAATGAGGATCAGTAGCTGCATTATCTATTTCATTAGGTTTCTGTGTCAATCAAATGAGATTATGCATATAAAGATGCTTTCTAAACTGTAAAGCACTGTGAAATTATTATTATTTGCTGATATAAGCTGAGCTTTTCTCATGGCTCATTTTTTCTTGTTTATGTTGGTATAAGGTGCTTCTTATTGTTGAAAACCATAAACACTCTTCTACTATATGTATTCTATTCATATGCATTTTCATCAGTAGATGTAGCCTATTCTTGTATATCGTCTTAAATGTGGCAAGTTTAAAGCCTCTCTCAGTAGTCCAGTGGATTGAAAAAGTTGCAAAATCCTGAGAAGTTATACTTCTCAAGGAGTATCTTAGTCATGAATTCTGTAATTTTTCCCTCAGATTAAAAAAAATTGCAGGGGGAGTTCCCATTGTGGCTCAGTGGTTTATGAATCTGATTAGTATTTATGAGGACATGGGTTTGATCCCTGGCTTTGCTCAATGGGTTAAGGATCCTACGTTGCTGTGGCGAAGGCCAGCAGCTCTAGTTCCGGTTCGACTTCTAGCCTGGGAACCTCCATATGCTGTGATTGCAGCCCTAAAAAGACAAAAAAAAAAAAAAAAAAAAAAAAGAAAATTGTGGGCATTCTCTTTTGGCTCAGCATATTAAGGACCTGATGTTGTTTCTGTGAGGATGTAGGTTTGATCCCTGGCCTCCATCAGGGTTAAGGAGGGTTAAGGATCCGTTGTTGCCGTGAGCTGTGCTGTAGGTCGCAGACGTGGTTTGGATCCCGAGTTGCTGTGGCTGTGGTGTTGGTCAACAGCTACAGATCTGATTAGCCTCCTAGCCTGGAACCCTCCATATGCCACAGGAGTGGCCCTAAAAAAAGCAAAAAAAAAAGTAAATATAAATTCGTTTGCTGAGCACTTTCTTTGTATAAGGCTTTGAGCTATTTTCATTCTTACAGTAACTCTGTGAGGGAGATACAATCATTTTACAGATGAGAAAACTCATTTCTCAATTCTTTTTTTAGGGCCGCACCTGCGGCATATGGAAGTTCCCAGGCTAGGGGTCGAATTGGAGCTGCAGGTGCCAGCCAGTGCCACAGCTACAGCAATGCCAGATCTGAACTGTGTCTTTGACCTACGTTGCAGCTCACGGCAACCCTGAATCTTTAACCCACTGAGCAAGGTTAGGGATCGAACCTACATCCTGAAGGATATTAGTCGGATTCATTACCACTGAGCCACAATAGGAACTCTGGGAGGTTGTCGTTTTGCTAAAATTTCAAAGATTAATAGAAGTAGTGAATCTAGTATTTGAGCAACTCCGCCTGACTCCACAAGTTGTGACCTTACCATTTTCCTAACACTTGTAGTAGAGTTTTTTTTAGCCTTTAAAAAAACAAAACAAAAATGATAGTTTTCCTCGTTATTAGTAGATCTTATGTGAAAAAAACTTTGTGGTGAAATAGGGTTTTGAAAAATTCTGGGTAAAATTAAGGCAGATTTCTTCCCAGCATAACTTCCCAGAGCCTTGCGTATCTACATATAGATACGCAAGGCTCTGGGAAAGAATGGCTAAAGGATGCAGAGTTTCTGGAAATTATTTGACCATGAAAGAGCGTCTTTTAGGGTACTAATGATCTCATTGAATGTTTTGAGAAGACGGTACTGCACCTTGCTATTCTATTTCCCTGTAGTTCCTCTCTGGGTTGATTTTTTTTTTTTTTTTTAATTTAAAGGTTATCACTCTTGAATGAGGGAATTGACTGCTTTTGTGTGCTGGTTTTCCAGAGAACTAGTGTGGTGGCGTTAGGCCAGAAATTTTTTAGAAACTTCACTGGTATGGAGGCTGCAGTTTTTTCCCCCATGAATCTTCTAAGGCAAATAGCACAGCTCATCCAACTTGGCCCTCACCTTCAGTGTGTACTCAGGAGTATAGCTGTAACTGAGCTGCTGCCCCCACCTACTTTCATCTAATGTGCTAAGAAGCAGGAGAGTAAGGTTTCAGCTTTTTGAGTGAACAGAATCCCTTTGAGCTAATAGCAAGAAACTCTTCCTTTCTGTAAAGGTGGTAGTATCACATTGAGAAATCTGTAGGAGTCGGAGTTCCCCTCATGGCTCAGTGGTTAACGAATCCGGCTAGGAACCGTGAGGTTGCGGGTTCGATCCCTGGCCTTGCTCAATGGGTTAAGGATCCGGCATTGCCATGAGCTGTGGTGTAGGTTGCAGACGCGGCTCGGATCCCGCGTTTCTGTGACTGTGGCGAAGGCTGGCAGCTACAGCTCCTGTTGGACCCCTAGCCTGGGAACCTCCATATGCCATGGGTGCAGCCCTAGATAAGGCAAAAGACAAAAAAAAAAGAAAGAAAAAAAAAAGTAAATCTGTAGGAGTTCCCGCTGTGGTTCACAGGGTTAAGAATTGGACTTCAGGGAGTTCCCATCGTGGCTCAGTGGTTAATGAATCCGACTAGGAACCATGAGGGTACGAGTTCGATCCCTGGCCTTGCTCAGTGGGTTAACGATCCGGCATTGCCATGAACTGTGGTGTAGGTTGCAGACATGGGTCGGATCCTGCGTTGCTGTGGCTACGGTGTAGGCTGGCGTCTACAGCTGCGATTAGACCCCTAGCCTGGGAACCTGCACATGCCCCCTAGCCTGGGAACCTGCACATGCCGCGGGTGCAGCCCTAAAATGACAAAAGGCAAAAAAAAAAAAAAAAGAATTGGACTGCAGCAACCTGGGTTGCTACAGAGGCAAGGTTTGATTCCTGGCCCAGGGCAGTGGGTTAGAGGATCTGGCATTGCTGCAGCTGTGGCATACATTACAGCTGTGGCTCGGATTCAGTGCCTGCCCTAGGAACGTCCATATGCCTTGGATGCAGCCATTCAAAAAAAAGAAATCTGTGAAGCTTACTGTTCTTTTCTGTTTTGTGAGGCATGCGCATGGAACTGGGGATCAGAGGCAAGAAGGAATAAATGTTGGTCTTGAAATAAAATAAAAACAATAAAATAAAAACAAAACTTTGAGAAATTTATCCTGTATCATTTAAAGGCATAAAAGTTACTTGAATGGTGTCTACCACTGAATTCCAAACTTTTATCTCATAGTTTGAGCTACCAGTGAAACACTGAAAATATTTCCCTGATAGGATAACATTTTGGAGGAAGGGGCCGTTTTCTAACCACTCTTTAACATTTATATGGCTACATTGATGCATTGATGTGTTGCAGTCAAAGGGATTGAAGCAGTTGGTCATGTGTATTGCTACTGCCCGGGACAGGCTGGCTAGAAGACTCTATATTAGATCCTATGAATAGTTTGATATCCTTCACATGAACTAGTGTTTGGCCTGTAATAATGTTTATGAATAAATTGTGTTACTCTGATGCTATTCTTTTCTAATTTTACTTTTTAGCTCACTTTTTATTAAAATATAGTTGATTTATAATGTGCCAATGTCTGCTGTACAGCAGTGCGACACAGTCATACATATATATGTGTATATACACATGCTTTTTCTTGTATCATCCCCTATCATGTTCTATCCCAAGAGACTGGTTACACTTCACTGTGCTGTACAACAGGACCGCGTTGACCATCCATTCCAAATGTAATTGTTTGCATCTACTGTCTCCAAACTCACAGTCCATCTCTTTTCTCATTTTGTAATTCAGTTAGTAAAGAATGCTTACTCAGGACCTTAGCTAAGTGCATTGTGAAGTTGAAAGTTTTCCTTTTTCAAAGAGTATTTTATTTATTTATTTTTTGTCTTTTTGCCTTTTCTAGGGCCACACTCACGGCATATGGAGGTTCCCGGGCTCGGGATCTAAATGGAGCCACAACTGCTGGCCTACACCAGAGCCACAGCAATGCCAGATCCGAGTTGCGTCTGCAACGTACACCACAGCTCATGGCAACGCCGGATCCTTAACCCACTGAGCAAGGCCAGGGATTGAGCTTGCAGCCTCATGGTTGCTAGTCGGATACGTTAACCACTGAGCCATGATGGGAACTCCTGAAAAGTATTTTAAATTCATTTTCTGACGAATGAATGGAAACTAGAATATGGGTCTCTTAATTGTACTAAGATCCAATCCTAAGTTTTCATTGGATTGTATTTTTAACTCTTCATCTTCTGCTTAGAGAGCTATTTCCCAGTTGAGTTCTGTGTAATACATTAATATTGAACTGAGGTTTTTTTGTACACCTATAATTGAAATAAAATTCATTAAGGAAAGAAAAAAATATTGAACTGAGGAGTTCCCGCTGTGGTGCATCAGGTTAAGGATCTGTCATTTTCTTTGCAGCAGCTTGGGTTGCTGTTGAGGCATGCGTTTGATCTCTGGCCTGGCACAGTGGGTTAGGTACTTGGCGTTGCCGCAGGTGTGGTCTAGGTCACAGCTGCAGCTCGAATTTGATCACTGGTCCAGAAACTTCCATGTGCTATGGATGCAGCTTAAAAAGAAAAAAAAAATTGAATTGAAATCTTTCAAGGAATATGGGTGACTGGAAAAGGATCTTTTATAGCTGTGTTTGCAGTGGACAGAAACATCTTAAAAATAGCAAGTGCTTCTTTGAAAAACCTTGAGGGTTCAAGGAAATAAGATCTCTTCAGTGGTATAAAAATTTCTTTGAGGGTATTCCTATTGTGGCTTAGCGGGTTAAGGGCCTGATGTAGTCTCTGTGAGAATGCAGGTTCTATCTCTGGCCTCACTTAGTGGGTTAAGGATCTGGCGTTGTTGCAAGATGCAGCATAGATTGCAGATGCAGCTCAGACCCGGTGTTGCTGTGGTTGTGGCATAGGCCTTAGTTGCTCCCATTTGACTCCTAACCTAAAAACATCCATATACCACAGGCGTGGCCGTATAAAGAAAATAATATTTCTTTGCGATCTAATGAATGACATACACGAAGAGGTGACACCTGTTATGAACTATCCTGAGTTTTGCATTTATACTACCAAAGCCTTGATGTATATCTGGTATTAAGTTGTAGGTTCCCAATTTTGTCAAAGGTAGAGTGGTAGATGTCACAGAAGAGTATAAACAAAAGGTTAGAATCTGAGGAATCTCCATTTCCAAATTAAACTTTCTATTCTGGGTGGCTGAATACCTGATAACATTCACAGGAGGGAGTAAAATACAATATGATCAAGTTGTATCAAGAAATAAAATCTAGGAGTTCCCATCGTGGCTCAGCAGAAATGAATCTGACTAGTGTCCATGAGGACACAGGTTCGACCCCTGGCCTCGCTCAGTGGGTTAAGGATCTGGTGTTGCCGTGAGCTGTAGGCTGCTGACAAGGCTTGGATCCCGTGTTGCTGTGGCTGTGGCTGTGGTTGTGGTGTAGGCTGGTAGTTACAGCTCTGATTTGACCTCTAGCCCGGGAACCTCCGAATACTGTGAGTGCCCTAAAAAGACAAAAAAAAAAAAGTATCTAGTTGTGTAAAACTTTTGTGCTGTCTTCTGGATTTAGTTGGGTTGAGAGTGTGAAAAGCACTGTATAGGGATGCTGTTATGGTGTAGAGAGGCTTTAGAGGAAAACAGTGAGATTTTTACTCATTGTTTGAGCTTTAAGAGTTAATTAAGGAGCCTTTGGAAGTGGTCATTTTAATTTTGTTGTTAATTAGGACTGCTTAGCACTTCTTACATGTGTTGGCTGTATTAGCTTTTGCTGTTTTGTTTTTTTTTTCTTTTTCCCCTGCACCCATGGTATGTGGAGGTTCCCAGGCCGAGAATCATATTCAAGCCATGGCTGTGACCTGTGCCACAGCTGTGGCAATGTCAGATCCTTAACCCACTGCACTGGTCCAGGAATCTAACTGGCTCAGCCATAGCAGGACCTCCCTTGCTGGTTACTCTGAAAAGCTTTGCACTATCTCTTGCTTTCTTTCAGAACCAACCATTGTCAGTGTTGTGCATAAAATGAATTTTGGTGTCTGGATATGAGAAAATAGTCTAGTATTGGTACTGATCTTAGGGGGTATTTTTACATATTTAGTTGAAAGCTTTCCTTTTTTGCTTATACTATAAAAAGTATAGCTCTGCAGTCAGAAAGTCCTGTGGTCAAATTTCTACTCTACCACTTACTAGTTGTAAGATCTTGGAGTTCCCATCGTGGCTCAGTGGTTAACGAATCCGACTACGAACCATGAGGTTGCAGGTTCGATCTCTGGCCTTACTCAGTGGGTTAAGGATCCAACATTGCCCGTGAGCTGTGGTGTAGGTTGCAGACACGGCTCGGATCCCGCGTTGCTGTGGCTGTGGCAAAGGCCGGCAGCTACAGCTCCTGTTAGACCCCTAGCCTGGGAACCTCCATATGCCGCTGGTGCAGCCCTAGATAAGGCAAAAAAAAACAACCAAACAAACCTTTAATTTCTTTGTGCCGGGCAGGTAGTGTTAGAGGTTCTCATAAAACATAATGATAAACCTTGGGAGTTTTCCTTGTGGCTCATTGGTAACAAATCCGACTAGTATCCATGAGGACATGAGTTCGATCTCTGGCCGCACTGAGCATGTTAAGGATCTGGCATTGCCGCGAGCTGTGGTGTAGATCGCAGACGTGGCTGGATCCCGCGTTGCTGTGGCTGTGGTGTAGGCCGGAAGCTGTAGCTCCAGTTCAATCCCTAGCCTGGGAACTTCAATATGCTGAGGGTGAGGCCCTAAAAAAAAGACACACACACACACACAGATTATGGTAAACCCAGCACATAGTTTGTGTGTGTAGAGAGTGTATATAACTTAAATTTACCATTTTAATCACTTCTGAGTGTATAGTTCAGTGGCATTGAGTATATTTACATTGTTGAGCAGCCATTACCACTACCCATTACCAGAACTTTTCCATCTTCCCAAAATGAAGTTCTGTACCCATTAAAAAATAATTGCACAGAAGTTCTCTTGTGGTGTAGCAGTTGGGGATCTGGCATTGTCGCTGCTCTGGTGTGGGTTTGATCCCTGGCACAGAACTTGCATGTGCTGCACAGGTGAGGCCATTAAAAAAGAAAGAAAAGAGTAATTCTTCATTATTCCTCCCCTTAGCCCTTGCCAACCACCATTCTACTTTGTGTTTATGAATTTGACTTCTCTAGTTACTTCATGTAAGTGGAATCATATAGTATTTGCCCTTTTGTGTCTGGCTCATTTCATTTTAACATAATGCTTTTAAGGTTCATCCATGTTGTAGCATGTGTCAGAATTTCATTCCTTTTTTGGGGGGGGTGGGCTTTTCAGGGCCATCCCTGCAGCATGTGGAAGTTCCCAGGCTAAGGGTTGAATCGGAGCTGCAGTTGCAGGCCTATGTCACGGCAGCACCAGATCCGAGCCAAGTCTGCGACCTACATACACCACAGCTCGTTGAAAGGCTGGATTCTTGGAGTTCCCGTCGTGGCTCAGTGGTTAACGAATCCGACTAGGAACCATGAGGTTGCGGGTTCGATCCCTGGCCTTGCTCAGTGGGTTAAGGATCCGGCGTTGCCGTGAGTTGTGGTGTAGGCTGCAGATGCGGCTCGGATCCCGCGTTGCTGTGGCTGTGGCGAAGGCCGGCAGCTACAGCTCCTGTTAGACCCCTAGCCTGGGAACCTCCATATGCCACGGGTGCGGCTCTAGATAAGGCAAAAAGACAAAAAAAAAAAAAAAAAAAAAAAAAGAAAGGCTGGATCCTTGACCCACTGAGCAAGGCGAGGGATTACTTGGGTTACTACTGAGCCACAATGGGAACTCCTTTATTCCTATTTTCTTTTTTTGTCTTTTTAGGGCTGCACCCACGGCATATGGAGGTTCCCAGGCTGAGGGTTGAATTGGAGCTGTAGCTGCTGGCCTACACCACAGCCACAGCAACACCAAATCTGAGCCGTGTCTGCAGCCTACACCACAGCTCACAGCAACGCCAGATCTTTAATCCACTGAGCAAGGCCAGGGATCAAGCCTGCGTCCACATGGATGCTAGTCAGATTTGTTTCTGCTGAGCCACAGTGGGAACTCCTCCTTCATTCCTTTTTAAGGCTGAATAATATTCCATTATATACGGATTCTTTTTTTCTTTCTTCTGTTGACCCTATAGCATATGAAAATTACTGGGCCAGGGATGAGTCTGAGCTGGAGCTGCAACCTACGCTACAGGTGCAGCAATGGCAGATCCTTAACCCACTGCTCTGGGCTGGGGATCAAACCAGCACCTTCACAGAGACAAGCCAGATCATTAACCCACTGTGCCATACTGGGAACTGTATACCACATTTTTTATATGTTCATGTGTTGATGGACATTTGGGTTGTTTCCCAAATGTGAACCATGCTGTTATGAACATGAGTGTACAGGTATCTGTTGGAATCTTTCTTTCTTTCTTTTTTGACTGTGCCTTTGATATATAGAAGTGCCCCAGGCCAGGGATCGAACCTGCACTACAACAGTTTGAGTTGTTCCAGTGACAATGCCAGATCCTTAAGCCACCATGCCACAAGTGAACTCCCTATTCTTTTTTTTTTTTTTTTTTAATTGGAGTATGGTTGACTTAACAAAGTTGTGTTGGTTTCCAGGTACAGCAAAGTAAATGAGTTACATGTATACATATATTCATTCCTTTTCAGTTTCTTTTCCTGTATAGGTTATTACATAGTATTGAGTAAATTTCCCTGTGCTATGAAGTAGGTTCTTGTTGCACATTTCTTTTTTCTTTTTGTCTTTTGTCGTCTTAGGGCCACACCCGCAGCATGTGGTGGAGGTTCCCAGGCTAGGGGTCTAATCGGACCTACAGCTGCCGGCCTACACCACAGCTACAGCAATGCGGAATCCAAGCCGTGTCCGCCACTCAAACCACAGCTCATGGCAACGCCAGATCCTTAACTCAGGCCAGAGATCGAACCTGCAACCTCATGGTTCCTAATCGTATTGTTTCTGCTGAGCCGTGACGGGAACTGCACCCATGTTTTTTATGTATAGTAGAGTATATATGTCAATCCCCAGCCCCCTAATTTATCCATCATTCCCCCCCTGCACCCTGCCACATTTCCCCATTGGTAACCATATGTTGGGTTTCAAAACCTTTCCGTCTGTTTTTGTTTTGTAAGTTCTTTTGTATTATTTTTATTATATTCCACATATTAGTGATCTTGTATAATATTTGTCTTTCTCTGTCTGACTTCACTTAGTATAATAATCTCTAGGTCCATCCATGTTGCTGCAAGTGGCATTATTTCATTCTTTTTTATGGCTGAGTAGTATTCCGTTGTATATACGTACCATGTGTTCTTCATCCATTCATTTGTCAATGGACATTTAGGTTGCTTTCATGTCTTGGCTGTAGTAAACAGTGCTGCAATGAACACTGGGTGTATGTATCTTTCCAGTTAAGCTTTTCTCCAGATAGATGCCCAGGAGTGGGATTGCTGGATCGTACAGTAATTTCGTATTTAGTTTTTTTTTTAGGGCCACACCCCTGGCATATGGAGGTTTCCAGGCTAGGGGTCCAATCGAAGCTACAGCTGCCGACCTATACCACAACTCACAGCAATGCCAGATCCTCCACCTAGTGAGTGAGGCCAGGGATTGAACCAGCAACCTCATGGTTCCAAGTCTGATTTGTTTCCACTGCACTAAGACAGGAGCTCCTGTATTTAGTTTTTCAAGGAGCCTCCATACTGGTCTCCTTAGTGGGTGCACCAGCTTATATTCCCACCAACAGTGTAAGAGAGTTCCTTTTCTCTGCATCTTCTCCAGTATTTATTTATTTATTTATTTTCATATTAACAATGAATTTTATTTCAGTTATAGGTGCACAAAGATCATAAGTCAATACAATAGATTTTGTGTCCCAAACCCACAGTGCATCCCCCCACCCCCCAGATTGTCTTATTTGAAAAACCAAGGTTTTCCAAAATCTGTGAGTCATTGTCTGTTCTTCAAAGAAGTTCATTGTGTCTTTTTAGTTTCCACATGTAAGCGGTAGCATTGGGTGTTGCTGTCTAATTGTCTGACTGGTTCCACTTCGAATGATAATTTTTAGGTTCATCCATGATGCTATAAATGTTATTCCGTTCCTTTTAATGGTTGAGTAATATTCCATTATGTGAATGTATCATATCTTCCCTATCCACTCCTCTGTCGGTGGGCATTTAGGTTGTTTCCATGACCTGGCTTCTTCCCTCTCTAGCTGCTTTGGATGTAAAATTAGGTTGTTTATTTGAGCTTTTTCTTGTTTCCTGAGGTTGGCTTGTATTGCTATATACTTTCCTCTTAGCGCTGCTTTT
>PVHT020000034.1:926875-953686 GCA_004024745.2 Catagonus wagneri
GGATGGGGTCTCTGTTTCCCCCAGTCCTGTGGAGCTCCTGCACACAAGCCCCGCTGGCCTTCAATGCCAGATGCTCCGGGGGCTCTTTCTCCCTGTGCCCGATCCCCAGGCGTGGGGTTTTGACGTGGGGCTCAGAACTCTCAGTCCTGTAGCTAAGTCTCTGTGCTGCAGTTACTTTCCAGTCTGTGGGGCTTCCCACACGGGAGGTATGGGGTTGCTTCTATCGCGTAATCGCCCCTCCTACCTCTTGATATGGTCTCCTCTTTGTCTTCTGGAGTAGAATATCTTTTTTGGAAGTTTAGAGTCCATTTGGTTGAAGGCTGCTCGGCATTTGTTTGTAGTTTTGCTGTTTTTCGGGAGAGAAGTTTAGCTCCAGTCCTTCTATTCCGCCATCTTAATCCCTCCAGTATTTATTGTTTGTAGACTTTTTGTTGGTGGCTGTTCTGACTAGTGTAATTGACTAGTGTGAGTTGATACCTCATTGTAAGTTTTTTTTTTCTTTTTTTTAGGGCTGCACCCACAGCATATGGAGGTTCCCAGGCTAGGGTTCTAATTGGAGCCACAGTTGCCGGCCTACACCACAGCTAAAGCAATGTGGGATCCGAGCTGCATCTACGAGCTACACCACAGGTCAAAGCATCACTGGATCTTTAACCCACTGATCAAGGCCATGAATCAAACCACCAACCTCATGGTTCCTAGTTGGATTTGTTTCCTCTGCGCCATGACAGAAACTCCTGTAGTTCCTTTTGTTGTTGTTGTTGTTGTTATGGCCACATCTGGGGCATATGGAAGTTCTCAGACTAGAGGTCGAATCGGAGTTCCAGTTGAGGCTTACACCACAGCCATGGCAACACCGGACCCAAACCATATCTGCGACCTATGCCACAGCTTGCAGCAGTGCTAGATCCTTAGCCCAGTGAGCAAGGCCAGAGATCCAGCCTGCATCCTCACAGAGACTATATTGGATTCTTAACCTGCTAAGCCACAATGAGAACTCCTTTCATTGTAGTTTTGATTTCCCTTTCTCTAATAAGTAGCGATGTTGACCATCATTTCATGTGCTTTTTGGCCATCTGTATGTTTTCTTTGGAGAAATATTTAGATCTGACCTTTTTTTCCCGCTTTTTTTTTTAGGGTCACACCCACGGCATATGGAGGTTCCCAGGCTAGGAGTCTAATCAGAACTACAGTTGCTGGCCTGTGCCACAGCCACAGCAATGCGGGATTCGAGCTGCATCTGCAACCTACGCCACAGCTCACGGCAACGCCGGATCCTTAACCCACTGAGCGAGGCCAGGGATTGAACCCACAACTTCATGGTTCCTAGTCAGATTCGTTTACGCTGAGCCACGACGGGAACTCCCTGACCATTTTTAAAATTAGGTTGTTTTTGTTTTTTGATATAAAGCTATATAGAGATAGTGATATTTGTATATTTTGGAGATTAATCCCTTGTTGGTCACTTCATTTGCAGAGATTTTTTTCCATTCTGTGGGTATTCTTTTCATTTCACTTAGTTTTCTTTGCTGTGCAAAAAGCTTTAAGTTTAATTAGGTCACATTTGTTTATTTTTGTTTTTATTTTCACTACTCTAGTAGGTGGACCAAAAAGATACTGCTGTGATTTATTTCGAAGAGTGTTCTGCCTTTGTTTTCCTCTAAGAGTTTTATAGTATCTGGTCGTATGTTTGGGTCTTTAATCCATTTTGAATTTATATTTGTGTAAGGTGTTAGAGAATGTTCTTTTTTTGAATTTTTTTTTTATTTTGAGATTTGCAGCGATTTTTTATTATTTATTTATTTTGCTTTTTAGGGCCACACCTGCGGCATGTGGAGGTTCCCAGGCTAGGGGTCAAATTGGAGCTACAGTGGCTGGCCTACGCCACAGCCATAGCAACGCATGATCTGAGCTACGTCTGTGACCTTCACCATAGCTCACGGGAACACCGGATACTTAACCCACTGAGTGAGGCCAGGGATTGAACCCGCAACGTCATGGTTCCTAGTCAGATTCGTTTCGGCTGTGCCATGACAGGAACTCCAAGAATGTTCTAATTTCATTCTTTTATATGTAGTTGTCCAGCTTTCCCAGCACCACCTATTGAAGAGACTGTCTTTTCTCCAGTGTGTATTCTTGCTTCCTTTGTCAGAGATTAATTTCCTGTCTTGTTCTTTTTGTCTTTTTAGGGCTGCACCTGCCATATATGGAAGTTCCCAGGCTAGTGTTCGAATCGGAGTTGTAGCTGCTGGTGTACACCCCAGCAATTTGGGATCCAAGCTGAGTCTGTGACCTACACCACAGCTCACATCAATACCAGATCCTTAACCCACTGAGTGAGGTCACGGATCGAACTCTCGTCCTCGTGGATACTAGTCGTGTTTGTTACCGTTGAGCCACAATGGGACTCCTCTACTTATTCTTTAAATGAAAATTTTAAGAGTGAAAATCTTTCCATAGATAGCAGAAACTCCATTGGAAAAAAAGTATTTGAGTTCATATTGCCTATAAATTTTGGTTTTTAATGACTTCTATTGCATTATTCTCTTAACTTTGAACACAATTTGAGTACCTCTAGGTTATTAATTTAGGACTGCTGATTGGCTAATTCATAAAGTCTGTTTTGTAATTTAATCTATAGTCCTAAATCCCAAATTATATGAGAAAATCCAAGGCATTGATTATGATGCAGGGTTGGTTTTCTTAATCCTAGACTAGTTTAGGGAGTTCCCATCGTGGCTAACGAATCCGACTAGCATCCATGAGGATGTGGGTTTGATCTCTGGCCTCGCTCAGTGGGTTAAGGATCTGGTCTTGCCATGAGCTGTGGTGTAGGTCGCAGACTCGGCTCATATCCTATTTGCTGTGGCTGTGTCATAGGTCGGTGAATTTCCATGTGCTACGGGTGCGGTGTAAAAAGACAAAGACTAAAAAAAAATAGACTAGTTTAGTAAAAAGATAGTTAATCTCTCTGATAAAGAGGAAACTTGGGTCTCTTTTGCCATGTATCAACCACTGGTTGTGGGGAATTGGAAAAGGCCTTGATCATTCATATATTCATATGAACATTTATAGGTGATGCATTTTGAGCTACGTTTGTTGTATGTCTATGTAAAAGACATACATTTAAGTGTTGTAGAGTATATATAAGATAAGTGTTACAACTTGGTTCTCCAGAAGATGTATAATCTAGAAGAGAAGTATTAAAATAACTATAGTACTAGATGCAACGTGTTTATAAATAAGAAACTAACATATTAGGAACAGCATATTAGCACCTTTTACAATTTGTGTCTAAGTGTGAGTTAAGCTTACCAAATCCTGAAAATTCTACTTTCAGAACCTCTTTATTCCATCTATCTGTGTGTATCCCAACTTCTGTTTTAGTTGTAGCTATTGTGACTGCTTGCCTATATCCATTTAATACTTTGAAATTTTTTTTTTTAAATGGCTGCACTAACAGCATATGGAAGTTCCTGGGCCAGCAATTGAATCTAAGCCACAGCTGTGCCATAGCTACAGCAATGCTGGATCCTTTAATTCTGCCCTGTACTGGGAATTGAACCAATGCCTCTGAAGCTACCCGAGCAGCTGCAGTCGGGTTAACCCTCTGCCCCACAGCGGGAATGCCATCCTTGGATGTGTTTTTAATAATAACTAACACTTTTCCATGCGTGGACACTATTTTAAGCAATTTACATTAATTAACTTGTTTAATCCTCACAGTACTGTAAAGGTGGATGTTGTTATCATTCCCATTTTACAAATTAAAAAAACTGAGGTACAAAAGAGGCTAAGTGCTTTGTCTAAGGTCACATAGCTAATAAGTAAAAGAGCTGGGGTAAAAAATGAGGAAGTTTGATTCTTAGGCTCAGATTGTTGAGCATTATGTTGTACTCTGTGTGTGCGTGTGTGTTTGTGTGTGTGTATTACACATGTAAGTCAAGCCATTGTTTTAGTGGCTGTGCAATATTTCATTGTATGGACAATTTTTTTTTTCCTTTCGGCTGCACCTGTGGCATGTAGAAGTTTCTGGGCCAGGGATCAGACCCTTGCCATAGCAGTGACCTGAACCACACTAGTGACAACACTGGATCCTTAACCTCCTAAGGCACAAGAGAACTTCTTTTTTTGTTTGTTTGTTTGTTTGTTTTTTGCCTTTATGTAGAGCCGCACCCGCGGCATATGGAGGTTCCCAGGCTAGGGGTCTAACAGGAGCTGTAGCCGCCGGCCTTCACCACAGCCACAGCAACGCGGGATCCGAGCCGCGTCTGCAACCTACACCACAGCTCACGGCAACGCCGGATCCTTAACCCACTGAGCGAGGCCAGGGATCGAACCCGCAACCTCATGGTTCTTAGTTGGATTCGTTAACCACTGAGCCACAAAGGGAACTCCCAAGAGAACTTCTATATGGATGTACTTTAATGTACTTATATTCCCTCTGGGGAACATTTAGGATGTTTCCTCTGTGTGTGTGTATGTGTACGTGTATTGTCATAACAAAGCTTCCAATGAAACATTTGCTTATATCTTTATACATTATTATGTATCTGTGGGTAAAATTCCTAGAAATATTGTTAGACCTAAGGGCACGTACTTTTTAAATTTTGTTAGATATTAAATTATCTAATAATTTTACCAGTTTACATTCATACCAGTAGGCCTTAGAGTTTCTAAAACAATTCAGTTTAAATCTGATTTTGAGGGAGGTAGTGTGGCTGGACAATGATGAGTACTGTTTTCAGGTGCCTTTAAAAACACTTATGTACCTTATTAGCATTTCTGGTCTTTTTTTTTTTTTTTTAGCTTTTTAGGGCCGCACTAGTGGCATATGGAGGTTCCCAGGCTAGGGGTCTAATTGGAGCTACAGCTGCCAGCCTATACCACAGCCACAGCAATGCCAGATCTGAGCCGTGTCTGCAACCCACACCACAGCTCACGGCAACGCCAGATCCTTAACCCGCTGAGCGAAGCCAGGGATCGAACCCTCAACCTCATGGTTCCTAGTCGGATTCGTTCTGCTGTGCCACGATGGGAACTCCCAGGAAAGAGTAGTATGCATTTTAGAAGAAAATTTTGTTTCTGTAGCTTCTGTTGTGGCTCAGTGGGTTCAGAAACTGGCTAGTAGCTGTGAGGATGCAGGTTCGATCCCTGGCCTCGTTCAGTGGGTTAAGGATCTGGCATTGGTGAAAACTGCAGCTTAGGTCACAGAGGCGACTTGGATCTGGCATTGTTGTGGCTGTGGCGTAGGCTGGTGGATCGAATCGGAGCTGTAGTTCCTGGGCTAGGGGTGGAATTGGAGCCGCAGCCACCGGCCTATGTCACAGTCATGTGTTACCAGATCCAAGCCGCATCTGCAACCTACGCTGCACCCACATCCTTGTGGATACTAGTCGTGTTTGTAACCCACTGAGCCACAAGGGGAACTCCAAAAACGTTGTTTCTTTGACATGTTATTCAGACTTCTCAGCTGTCAATCTAAATGTAAAAGTTTTGATAAGTTGATTTCTTGTCACCTCAGTCTTTTAAAATCAGGGTAACTTCAGGAATAAGGAGCACATACAGTTAGTTCCCAGTTGACTGCTTTTGTAGAAACTCCTTACTAGAGTTCTTGTTGAACTCCCAGTAGGCAGAGGCAGAGAGCCAAACAGTGCTACATCAGCAGGGTTAATGCTGTTTTCAGGGAAAGGGGATGTTAAGATGAATAAGACCAAAATGTCTTATATGACTTAAATTTCCTTTCTGACCAGTTTTTCTGCTCAGTGAGTCAATTATATTTGTCTTCTTCCTCATCACATTTCTCTGCTTTTCCGGTAAAGGTGATTTGTTTTTATTCAGTAGATTTAAATTTTGTTTAGTGAATTTAGGACTTATTCATAGGCCTTCTCCTGCCCAGAGTTAGAGTGTGGGGGGGTTACTTTTGTTGGTACCATGACCCCACATACATTTTTTCTTTTATCCCGTATTCAGGATCTAATGTCAAGAGTAAAATGAAACAAACTTAGTTTTTGTAAACATCCCTAAGGAATGACAGGAAACTTGACTAATTCAAGAGCATGATATGTGTTCAAAGTTATCATCTCCTTTGGTATTAAAATAGCATTAGAGTCTTTCATTACTTTATTGTCGTTGGTGGTGATGTCTTGCTTCATTCCTATTTGGGAAGTCATTTTATTTTCAAGGAGCAAAACTTGTCTTCTGGGCCTGTTTTATTATCAGTTCTAAGTTTTGGATTATTATAATTTACTTCTCTTGATTTATCAAAAGACTTAGAGCTATTGCTGATCTTTAGCTTCCTTATTGCTTGACACTGGTTTTTGGAAATAAAGAGGAAAAGAGACTGGAAGCTTCAGCTGTCTTACCGTACCACCTACTTGTAGTGTAAGCCTAAGTGATGGCAACTATGGACAGGATTCTAATTTTAAATTGTTAGAAAGCTTAACAGTTTTGGTATTTATGGTGAAATTTATTCCTGAAGTTTTCCTTCCTTCCTTTCTTCTTTCCTTCCTTCCTTTGTTCATTCCTTCCTTCCTTCATTCCTTCTTCCTCCCTCCCTCCATAGCATATGGAAGTTCCTGGGCCAGGGATTGAATCCCGAAACACAGCTGAAGCCAGTTGTGGCAATGCTGGTACAGCAGAAATTGGCACAACATTTTAAATCAGCTCTACTTTAATTTAAAAAAAAAAAAGAGGGAGAGAAAGTGCTAGTGTCCGTCAGAATAAACTCCATGGAGAGAAGAATTTTGCTTTATTCTCCATAAAAACTTTAAACTTGAGAAACAACCTAATGTTTTTTTTTTCTTTTTCTGCCATACCCAGATGGATTTGAATCCATTACAATATGGTTGGTATTTTTTAAAGACATAGTCCTAGGTCCCTGTAGAAGAAACTTTTCATATGCAAGTACTTCCACTTCAGAGCAGCATGGTGTGATTTTAATTATTTGTAGAGAAGTAACGAGTTATTCAGTCATCAGTATTTCCCTGAGACTCACTTTTCTTTCCCTTGCACTCCATTGGGTAGCCTGAGATATTTAGTACAAAAAGTCAAGTAATCCTATTTGAGGTAACTGTCATTTGTTCACATTTCCTAGGTTACATAAGATTATTCTGCTTTCATATGAGAAGAAATGGAAAAGACAGAATCAGATCATTGGAGTGCTTTTCATCTTTTCTTCCTTGTAAAAAATGTTTTAAACAATATTGTTTTAGTTTTCTCTTTATTTCTTCCTTTCTCTCTCTCTCTCTCTTTTTTTGTCTTTTTGCTTTGTCTAGGGTTGCACCTGCAGCATATGGAGGTTCCCAGACTAGGGGTCTAACAGGAGCTGTAGCTGCCGGCCTTTGCCACAGCCACAGCCACAGCAACGTGGGATCCGAGCCACGTCTGCAACCTGCATCACAGCTCACGACAACGCCGGATCCTTAACCCACTGAGCAAGGTCAGGGATCGAACCCCCAACCTCATGGTTCGTAGTCGGATTCATTAACCACTGAGCCACGACAGGAACTCCCAAAAAGGGATCTTAATAGTTGTTTTGGATATAAAAAGCAATGAAACAAAAACATCTAGTCTGATGACTTTTTTTTTTATTTAAATTTTTCCATTATAGCTTATTGACAGATTTCTGTCAATTTTCCAGCTGCACAGTGTGGTGACCTGGTAACACATACATATATGGATTCGTCACAAGTGATTAGACATAGTTCCCGGTGCTGTACAGCAGGATCTCCTTGCTTTTCCATCCCAAAGGCAGTAGTCTACAACTGTTAACCCCAGACTCCCATACCATCCTACATCCTCTTGGCAACCACAAGTCTGTTCTCCAAGTCCGTGATTTTCTTTTCTGTAGCAAGGTTCATTTGTGCAGTATATTAGATTCCACATATAAGTGATATCATATGGTATTTGTCTTTCTCCTGACTTCACACAGTATGAGGGTCTCTTAATTCCATCCATGTTGCTGCAAAAGGCATTATTTTATTCTTTTTTATGGCCAAGTAGTATTCCATCGTGTATATATATCACATCTTGACATTTTTTTCTTTAAGAAATTTATGGATGTGCAGGGAGGAATATAAAGAAGATCTTCTAAACTCCTCTGTAGTTGATATTTCTCTCTCTTTTTTTTGGCTGCGCCCATGGCATGCAGAAGTTCCCAGGCCAGGGATCAAACTGCGCCATGGCAGCTACCTGAGCTGCAGCAGTGACAATGCCAAATCCTTAACGTGCTCAACCACCAGGGAACTCCTATAGATAATATTTCAGTCACTATTAGAAGTTACTTTCTTCGTCTGAAATTTTCTATCCACTTTTACAAGCTTACAAGCTGTTAGGGGTCCCCCCTACTTTTCTTTTTTATCCCCTTTATCTGCCCTACTTGTTGGAATAGAGAATCTCATTCTTGTTTGAATGGTATTTTTGCTTGGGGTTAGGCATCCGTTTTGATATTAGGAGCCATTATATTTCATACCTGATCTCATGAAGACCTCTTTAATGCCAGTTACAGATTTTCTTATTAGAGGGATTTTCTTTTTTTGGCTGCACCAGTAGCATGCAGAAATTCATGAGGGATAGAACCTGAGCCACAGCAGTGACAATGCTGAGTCCTCACCTGCAAGGCCACCAGAGAACTCCCACTAGAGGGTTTTTTTGTTTTTGGTTTTTTTTTTGGAGGGGCACACCTTCAACATATGGAAATACCAAAGGCCAGGCATTGAATCCAACCTGCAGCTGTGACATATGCCACAACAGTAGCAATACTGGATTCTTAACCCACTGCACTGGGCTGGGCTTCGAACCCTAACTGCTGCAGAGAAAATGCTGGATCCTTAACCCTCTGTGCCACAGCTGGAACTCCAAGAGAGATTTTTCTTTTTTTGGTCTTTTTAGGGCTGCACTCACAGCATGTGGAGGTTCCCAGGCTAAGGGTTGAATCAGAGCTGTAGCTGCCAGCGTATACCACAGCCAGAGCAATGCCAGATCCAAGCCCGATCTGTGACTTACACCACAGGTCGTGGCAATGCTGGATCCTTAACCCACTGAGCAAGGCCAGGGATCCAACCTTCGTCCTCATGGATACTGGTCAGATTCGTTTCCTCTGAGCCACAACGGGAACTCCCAAGAGGTGTTTTTTTTTTTTTTTTTTAATCTTTTTGTCTTTTTGCCTTATCTAGAGCCACACCCGTGGCATATGGAGGTTCCCAGGCTAGGGGTCTAACAGGAACTGTAGCTGCCGGCCTTCGCCACAGCCACAGCAACGCGGGATCCGAGCTGCGTCTGCAACCTACACCACAGCTCACGACAACGCCGGATCCTTAACCCACTGAGCGAGGCCAGGGATCGAACCCGCAACCTCATGGTTCCTAGTCGGATTCGTTAACCACTGAGCCACGATGGGACCTCTCTAAGAGGGGTTTTTGAGGAGTCTTTCTTAACTTTCAAAATCAACGGTAGGGAACTCTCAGTGAACAGGATATATGACCCTAACCTCAGATGTGATTATCAGTCTTAGAAAGCTTTATAGAGTGGGTAATGGGAGCCGTGTGGCTAAAGGAAGGACCTGAATACTGTCAACTATCTTGAATTCAAGGATAAATCATTGCATTATCAAGAAATATTTAGGGTCTTCTGGAGTCCCACTGTGGTGTAGTTGGAATCAGCAATGTTTTGGGAGTACTTGAGACACAGGTTTGATCCCCAACCCGACACAGTGGGTTAAGGATCCAGTGTTGCCAAAGCTGTGGCTTAGGTCACAGCTGTGGCTCAGATCTGATCCCTGACCTGGGAACTCCCATATGCTGTGAGGCAGCCAAAAAAAGAGAAAAAAAAAGATTTAGGATCTCCTCTCTGTGCCCCTCAGGTGTCTGGTACCGTTTACATTGATATGTAGCAGCACTGAAGTGAGGAAGTACTACAGAGATTCTCGCCTATCAGTTATTGTTTTGTTGCTTTTTTTTTTTTTGTCTTTTTAGGGCCGCACCTGCGGCGTATGGAGGTTCCCAGGCTAGGAGTCTAATTGGAGCTGTTGCTACTGGCCTACACCGGAGCCACAGCAATGCCAGATCCGAGCTGCATCTGTAACCTACATCACAGCTCACGGCAGTGCCAGATCGTTAACCCACTGAGCGATGCCAGGGATCGAACCCACAATCTCATGGTTCCTAGTTGGATTCGTTAACCACTGCACCACGACGGGAACTCCTTTGTTGCGTTTTTTTGATAAACTCTTTTAAAAACTGAGGTGTCATATACATATAGAAAATGTTCACAGAGTTCCTTGGTGACCTAGCGGTTGGGGACTCTGCATTGTTGCTGCTGTAGCTCAGGTCTGATTCCTAGCCTGGGAACTTCTGCAGAAAAAAGGAAAGAAAATGTTTTATAAAGATGACCAACAACCTAGACAGAGATACAAAAATCTCCCTCTGTCCAGGAATCTTTCTCATGCTCCCTCCTAGTCATAATCCTTCCCTACACCCAAAGGTAACCTTTGCCACTGTTTTGACTTTTCTTCTGGTAGTATTATTGTTAACCTGCAGGGTTGAGATTGTTGGTAATAACAGCCACAGATCTCTTTTGAAGATACAGAACATATTTTGAAGATACTTAAAACTTAACAAAAGTTTATTGAAGGAAAAAGCATATTGGTGGTGTTTTAATTCTATGGTAATGGTTCTCACTGGGGAAGAATTTTGCCCCTTAGAGGACATTTGACTTTGTATGGGAATTTTTTTTTTTTTTTTTTTTGCCACAGTATGAGGAGGTTTCCAGGTCAGGGATCGAATCTGCACCACAGCAGTGACCCAAGCCACTGCAGTGACAACACTGGATCCTTAATATGCTGAACCACACAAGGACTTCATGGGGGTATTTTTGGTTCTCAGAATTGGAGGTGGTGTTAATGGCATCTAGTATGTAGAGGCCAGAAAAAGCATCCTTTAGTGCACAGGACAACTCCCTGTGATAACAGTTATCTGGCCCAAAGTGTTAGTAGTACTGAGGTGGTTAATTTTAATGTCGAAAATATAGATAACATATTTTGAAGATACTTAAAACTTAACAAAAGTTTATTTTAAATTTGATGGTCACACATTTACCACTTTTTTCTTTCTAGATCTGTCCTTTTATATTGCCCTTCATTTTTCTCATTAGTTCGATATGAGGTAGTTGTATTGAAATTCTGGTGACTGGATGCCTCATAAGTCTACCACAGATTGAAGTCAGCACAGTAGGCTAGATTCCAAAATGATTTCTCCATCTCTGATAGTCAGTAGATGGTTAGCTGTAGTTCTTGCATAGCCTGTTGAGCATAGGAATTCAGTGTCGTAATTAAAGTGGAGGTTAGGAATTCCCATTTGTGGTTCAGTGGTAATGAACCTGACTAGTATCCATGAGGATGTGGGTTCGATCCCTGGCCCCACTCAGTGGGTTAAGAATCTGGCATTGCTATGAGCTGTGGTGTAGGTTGCAAATGTGGCTTGGATCTGGTGTTGCTGTGGCTGTGGCATAGGCTGGCAGCTGCAGCTCTGATTCGACCTCTAGCCTGGAAACTTCCATATGCCATAGGTGCAGCCCTAAAAAGACAAAAATGTTAAAAAATAAAGTGGTGGATAGATTTTAAGTTTATGGAAGTCATTGTGTAGCTGTGATAATTTATTTTCTTATATTCTTTCTCTCCCTCTCTCTCTCTCTATTTTTTTTTTTTCTTTACTGGTTGGAGACTCTTAAAAATTGAAACATCAACATACAGAAGGTTCCTGCAGATACGTTTGTGTGTGCGTGTGTGTTTAGTGTGTGGCATTGTTTATGACTTGGTGATGAAGATAAGACCAGTCTTCCTAACAGAAGTGAGAGAAACTTAAGGTAGATTAAACTATCTGAAGTTCTAAGCAAAGCTGTTTGTAGGCTGGGAGCTCTACCATTGGAAAGCTGGAGAGGGAGAGACACTGGCGGATAATTAATAACAGAAAAAAGCCAGGTCAAAAAGAATCCCCAGCTTTTAGGAACTTTGTGGCAAAATATTAATTTAACTCCTAAAACACGACTTTTCTCTATTTCCTCTTTTGCACTTAGTTGATGACGGGGGTTAGTACATTAAGATGTTTGAGTTGAATTTTTATTGTCAGATAAGTATAAACATTTGTGGCTTGTCTGAAAGGAACTTGGTGCCCCTAGAAAGATACAGGGGAAGGTACAAATAGGAGAGAATGAAAATAGTCAAGGAGTTCCCTTCGTAGCTCAGTGGTTAACGAACCGACTAGGAACCCGGAGGTTGCGGGTTCGATCCCTGGCCTTGCTCAGTGGGTTAAGGATCCGGTGTTGCCTTGAGCTGTGGTGTAGGTTGCAGACGCAGCTTGGATCCCATGTTGCTGTGGCTGTGGTGAAGGCCGGCGGCTGTAGCTCTTGTTAGACGCCTAGCCTGGGAACGTCCATATGCCGTGGGTGCGGCTCTAGATAAAGGCAAAAAGGCAAAAAGACAAAAAACAAAACAAAACAAAAAGAAAATAGTCAACAGTAAGGTATTAAGAAATGAGATGTTCTCAGGCCTGGTCATTAGGAATCAATAACATGCTGCTGATAGAAGATGAGAACAAGGGATTCAAGACTATGCTTCATATACCTTGCGAATCTCTAGAGTTGCTCTGTCTTTTGGAAGAGAATTACCATTGTGTAGGTGTTAAATACTAACTTAATTTAGCTTTAGATGATTTTCATGTTTCTTTTTCCCAGAGGTATGTAGTGAAATTCCCAGTGCCCTTGGGAAGGTATACTACCCTCATAGAAAAGACTGGTCTAGGAACATTTTGTGCCTCATGAGAGATGAAATAGTTGATGTAATTCTATTTCTGTATGGTGATTAAGTCATGGTGAATAGGATATGACAGTAAATTTTTTTTGTTATTATTTGTAGTACTTGAGTCAGTAGAGGTCTTTGTGGCTTCTACAGCAATCTTATTTGCTGTAAACCTAGTGGTGAACACATTGAAGAATACTACCTTGAAGAAAAACAGTACTTCTTTTTTTCCTTTTTAGGGCCGCACCTGTGGCATGTGGCGGTTCCCAGGCTAGGGGTCGATTGGAACTGTAGCTGCCAGCCTACACCACAGCCACAGCAATGCCAGATTCGAGCCGCGTCTGTGACCTACGACCACATCTCATGGCAATGCTGGATCATCAACCCACTGAGCAAGGCCAGGGATCGAACCTGCAACTTCATGGTTCCTAGTTGGATTCGTTAACCGCTGCGCCACAACGGGAACTCCTAAAAACAGTACTTCTTAATTTAAGTACTGTCTCAGGATAGGGAGTTTTGTTCTCACTTTTTTTTGTGCCTCTGTGAGACCCAGTTGGTATTCTGTTTTATAAGGCAGTATGTTTAGTGGGCTTTTTTTTGTCTTTTACTGTAGCTAATTTTTTTTTGTGTGTGTGTGCATGCCCAGTGCATGTGGAAGTTCCTGGGCCAGGGATTGAATCTGTACCACATCAGTAACCCCGAGTTGCTGCAGTGACAATGCCAGATCCTTAACCTGTTGTTTCACAAGGGAACTCCTGCTGAAGTGTTTTTTTTTTTCTTTTTAGAGCCGCACCCGCGGCCTGTGGAAGTTCCCAGGCTGGGGATCAAATCAGAGCTGTAGCTGCCGGCCTACATCACAGCCACAGCAGCATGGGATCTGAGCCGCTTCTGCAACCTACACCACAGCTCATGGCAATGCCAGATCCTTACCCACAGAACAAGACCAGGGATCGAACCTGTGTCCTTAGGGATTCTAGTCAAGTTTATTACTGCTGAGCCACAGTGGGAACTTACTGAAATTTTTTTTTTAAGTGTTTGATTCTGTGAAATTCAAATTTATCTTTTAGAACTATCTTCAAGCTTTTAGTTATAGTTAATTTGAATCCTGAATTTGGCCTCTTTCCTCATGAGGATTACCCTTGATGATTTAACTGTCCCAGACATTTATCTATCAGATCTCTTTTGTATATATCTAGATTTGTGTATGCTTATTAGCCTTTCAAAAGAAGTCCTGTATGAAATCTAGGAGTAGAAATTATATATGTCTGCCAAAGAGTTTGTCTTTTTCACTTCAGTTGTGTTTAGCTGATATTTTCCCTAATCTAATATCTTAGAATGGAGATTGGCACAGCAAGCATAGTGAAGGCTCTTGAGTTTTGGCAAGAAATGCTCAAGTGGTCATGCCGTAGTAGACCAAGTATGGGCATTGGAGGCGGTATCTGCTATTGCTAGCTGAATGAATGACTTTGTTCAGATTTAATTTTATTGGGTTTCTGTATCTATAAAACAGAAAGAGGACCCCATGTTTCTGGTTTGTTGCATGGATTAAATTAATATTTTTGCATTAAATACTCAGTGGATGTTAGATCTTTTCTTTTTCTTAGAGAATTTGATACTCTTTAGAGCATCAAACTGGGATAACATTTATCAAGGAGCATTTCTAAGTTTACAGTTTTCAGCTCACTCAGTTAACTCTGGTTTTTAATGATGATTTAGCTGAAAAGAACAGAGTCGCTGGCTACTACTTATAGTTCTTAATTTTTGAGGATCCTGAAGAACAATACCTGCTGGTTTGAGAGCATCTCTATTCCCTCTGGACTAATCAATTTAATATAAAGGCAGACGTTGTAGTAAACATAGTATAATGCCGGAGTTCCCGTCGTGGCGCAGCAGAAACAAGTCTGACTAGGAACCATGAGGTTGCGGGTTCGATCCCTGGCCTTCCTCAGTGGGTTAAGGATCCGGTGTTGCTGTGAGCTGTGGTGTATGTAGGTTGCAGATGTGGCTCGGGTCCTGCATTGCTGTGGCTATGGTGTAGACCGGCAGCTGTAGCTCCGATTAGACCCCTAGCCCGGGAACCTCCACATGCCGTAGGTATGGCCCTAAAACGACAAAAGACAAAAAAAACACACACACACAAAAACCACATAGTATAATGCCTTAGCCTACATAATGTTGGAGAGTTAATAACTCTTGGCTAATGATAATCACTACCAGCAGCTTAATCATATCTAAGCCTTTTTAAAAAATTAACTATTATTTTTTTAATGTTTTTATTTTATTTTTTTCCTTTGGTCTTTTGTCCTTTTTTTTCTTCTTTTTTGCATTATTTAATTAATTTTATTTCAGTTATAGGTGTACAAAAATCATCACAAGTCAATTTGATAGCATTTGCGTCCCAAACCCTCAGTGCATCCCCCCACCCCCCAGATTGTCTTATTTGAAAAACCAAAGGTTTTCCAAAGTTTGAGAGTCATTGTCTGTTCTGCATAGAAGTTCATTGTGTCTTTTTAGTTTCCACATGTAAGCGGTAGCATTGGGTGTTGCTGTCCAATTCTGACTGGTTTCACTTCGCGTGATAATTTCTAGGTCCATCCATGTTGCTATAAATGTTGGTAATTCATTCCTTTTAATGGCTGAGTAATATTCCATTGTGTGTATGTACCATATCTTCCCTATCCACTCCTCTGTCGATGGGCATTTAGGTTGTTTCCATGAGCTGGCTATTGCATAGAGTGCTGCAGTGAACGCTGGAATACATGTGTCTTTTCGAGTCATGGTTTACTCTGGATAGATGCCCAGGAGCGGGATTGCTCTTTTTTTTTATTTTTGTCCTTTTTGCCTTATCTAGGGCCGCACCCCCGGCATATGGAGGTTCCCAGGCTAGGAGTCTAATCGGAGCTGTAGCTGCCAGCCTTCGCCACAGCCACAGCAACGCGGGATCCGAGCCGCGTCTGCAACGTACACCGCAGCTCACGGCAACGCCGGATCCTTAACCCACTGAGCAAGGCCAGGGATCGAACCCGCAACCTCATGGTTCCTAGTCAGATTCGTTAACCACTGAGCCACGACGGGAACTCCCGGAGTGGGATTGCTCTTGATGTGGTCTCCTTTTTGTTTTCTGGAGTAGAATATCTTTTTTGGAAGTTTACAATCCATTTGGTTGAAGATTGCTTGGTATTTGGTTGTAGTTTTATTGTTTTTTGGGAGAGGAGTTGAGCTCCAGTCCTTCTATTCCGCCATCTTAGTCCAGTCCGGTCTTTTGTACTTTTAGGGCCATACCCGCATCATATGGAGGTTCCCAGGCTAGGAGTCGAATCGGCATTGTAGCTGCCGGCCTATACCACAGCCACAGCAACGCTTCCTTAACCCACTGAGCGAGGTCAGGGATCAAACCCACAACCTCATGGTTCCTCGTTGGAGTCATTTCCGCTCTGCCATGATGGGAACTCCAAAAAATTAATTATTTTGGCTACACCTGTAGCATGTGGAAGTTCCCAGACCAGGGATTGAACCCATGCCACAGCAGTGACCCAAGATGCTTAAGTGACAACGTTGGATCCTTAGCCTGCTGTGCCACAAGAGAACCCCTCTAAACCTTTTATGTTATCTTAAAGACTGATAAAAATTGACCAGTATTGGAGTTCCCTGGTGGCTCAGTGGGTTAAGGATCCAGCATTGTCACTGCTGTGGCTCGGGTTTCTGCTGTGGCACAGGTTCAGTCCCTGGCCCAGGAACTTCCACACGTTGATGATGTGGCCCCCCCAAAAAAAAAAAAATATAGATATATATATATATATGCATGCCAGTGTTTAAATTCAGTCAAGGAGTTCCTGTTGTGGCTCAGCAGTAACGAAACCCGACTAACATACATAAGGACTCAGGTTTAATCCCTGACCTTCCTCAGTGGGTTAAGAATCTGGTGTTGCTGTGAGCTGTGGTGTACGTCACAGATGCAGCTTGGATCTGGCATTGCTGTGGCATAGATTGGCAGTTACAACTCCAATTCAGCCTCTAGCCTGGGAACTTCCATATAACTGTGGATGCAGCCCTAAAAAGACCTCCCCCCAAGGCAGTCACATGTATGGGCTTAAATGGGCATGATCTCTGAATGATTGTTAAAAGGTAGAGAAATCTTCTCTACCCTGCTTAAACATAGAATTAGTGAGTTTCATCTTGAAATTCATAATTTGTTCTCTGTGGAAATGTGTTGAGTAAGAGGAAAACGGATTATTTCCTTTGCCCCATTTATCATAGGCATCGTTTTCTTTTATCTTCTGAAATGACAGCATTATCTAGGTGTGGAGACCTTTGATGGGCTCCTGTTAAGTATTATGACTGAGGTTGTACACCACCATCCCCTTGAAGCTTAGGTTGGTATTAGATGTAGTTGTCTTTATAGTTTGTGAGTTGTTGACTGCCTTATACCAATGATCAATACTACTGGCCTATTTCAGATTTAGCTCAGTGTTCCTTTTCTGAAAGTTGAAGTTAATATTAGATTGCTCAAGAAAAGTTTTATTTACTAATTAATATCTTTGGGGAGTTCCTGCTGTGGCACAGTGGGTTAATGAACCGGCTCTGTGGTGTTGCTCGTTTGATCCCCACCTCCATGCAGTGGGTTAAGGATCCATTGTTGCTGCAGCTGTGATGTAGGTTGCAGATTTGATCCCTGACCTGGCAACTTCCATATGCCATGAGTGTGGCTGAAAAAGGGAAAAGAAAACAAAATCAAAATAATATATTTGGGTCAGATATTGATTATTTTTCTCTATATTCTATAGACTCTGGAAGCTTTACTATTTAGAAAAAACAAAGGTTTTGTGAGAGATTCTGATGGAATAAGTGTAATTATTTGGGTTTCAGAGGCCCAAATGGGGCACTTACTTGGGTGATATATTGATAGGAGATATCAGTTGAAAAGTAAGGAAATATCCTCACCCCCGTTATCCCTTGTTACTTTTTCTTTCCCCTTTTTTGACCACACCCATGACATATGGAAGTTACGGATTTTTTTGTTTGTTTGGCTGCCCCGTGGTATTGTGGTGTTCCCAGGTCAGGTATCAGATCTGGGCAGCAGCCTTGTACTAAGCCACAGCTGCAGCAACGCCAGATCCTTAACCCACTGTGCCAAACTGGGGGTGGAACCCATGTCTCAGTGCTCCCAAGATGCCAATTCTGTTGTGCTACAGCAGGAGCTCCTGGAAGTTAAGGATTTTTAACCCATTGCACCTGGCGGAGGATTGAACCCGCGCTGCCACAGAGACAGCACCAGATCTTTAATATGCTGTGCCGCAGTGGGAACTCCTCCTTGTTATTTTTTATAAAGCACTTACTTTCTCAAAGAGACAAATATACTGGAGTAAAGATCCTTCAACCAATAGATCTCTAAAACAGTTACCACTGCCTTACCTCCTCTTTGGCTTGCTTGGATTTCTTCCCCACCACTTTCTGACCCCTTATCAGTACTCTTGGGAAATAAAAACTCCTTATAAAGTGATTGGAGACAGTTGCTCTAAAAAAAAAAAAAGGAAGTTAATTGGGAGGCTATGCTCAGACATGTCTAGAGTCTTGGTCTATCAAATGACACGGGATGTGTGTGGTAAATGGCACTTGGTGGCTGAAGAGTTTGTTGGAATTCAAAGAAGAAAGAGTGTTCTAGCTGGGACACCGAAAAGTGGAATAATGTTGCAGCCATACTGTGGCTAGGCCTAAGTCATTTTAAAAAAAATATTATTTCCTAAATTGTTGTAAAAAAAATACATTTAAAGGGCCGATAGTTCCCATTGCGGCTAGCGGGTTAAGAACCCAACAGTTTCCACATGGGTTTAATCTTTGGCCTTGCTCAGTGGGTTAAGGATCCACCGTTGCCACATGCTGAGTTGTAGGATCCACAGATGTGGCTCACATCTAGTGTTGCTGTGGTTGTGGCATAGGCTGGCAGCTGCAGTTCCAATTTGACTCCTCACCCAGGAACTTCCATATGTCCAGGCAAAGAAAGAAAAAGAAAAAAAAATACATTGCAAGGGCCTAAGCCATTTTTCATATACTGTCATATATATGTTTATGTATTGTCGTGATTACTTTGCTGTGAAACCTTGCTATATGATTTTGGTTAGATGTGGAGTCAGCTCTCCTGAGTGCTATGAATTGATAGGGCTAAATGAGATAGCTACCTATGGGGACAGCTTCAGGAAAAAATCTTTAGTGAACACATCTACTGTATAGTGTCTGTTCCTTAGTACTAACAATAAGGGATAAAGAAAAGAAGCCTGGTTGGCAGTATGTCTTCATTATTTGGTAATTTGGCTTATGTTTTGGCATTGATGCTGTGATTTTCTATCTTGGATGCTGGCTTTGGAAACTAAACAGTTAAAGCGTCATGATTTGAGAGGAAAGTAACTCTTATGAATGAAGGCAAAGTTTGGCACTAGGTCAGAATAATGGGGGTGTGATAGTTGGGGTGGGAGACTAACTGACTTTTGAACCATAAATGACTTTAAAAAATTAAGAGATAATTCCATGTCCTGAGGTTATAAACCGGCTACGACTGGTTTCTCTCCCCCCCACCCCTGCTAAGCATCATGGGTAAAAGTAAGCATCCCCTTGTTTCTTTTGTTTAATATAACTACGCCATGTGATTGGCAGGGCAGTGCCCGCTTGGAGACTGGGTTTGTGCAGGTCTCTCAAGGGGGCTGGCACGTATGGGGCCACCCCTGTGCTGTAGAAAGAGCTTCTCTTAGGATGGAAAAGAGAAAGGGAACCTTTCCCTATCTCCCCCCTGAAAGCCACAACAGCCATAAACGAAAACAAACCAAAAACCTAAACCCATCTCTTATTCCTTCTTTTCCTCCTTTTTCTGTTTCCCCCCCTTTCTTGTCTCTAGTTTTCCTGGCAGCTAGAGGAGGGAGCAGAAAAATGTATACCTGTAAGTACATTTAACTGTCTTGCCCTCTCCCTTCTTTTTTCTCTTTTTCTAAAAGCAGAAGCTCGTTTCTTCACAACCTTATTGTGACTGTGTTTAGGTGATGTGTTGAGGTTTCTGATGGGATTAAAGTAATAAATACTGTTGCTTTAAAAAATTTGTTGCAAAATAATTGTTTCTCATACAAAGCTCCTTTCTGTTTTTTTTTGGATCCTCAACCCTTCTGTTTCATCCTTTTGCTGTAATGGTCTCTGGTTTCTAGTTTTCTTCGAGCTGAAGCTGTGAGAGGAACGTTATGTTAAGGTCTTCTTTTTGTTTTTTAAAATTTCTTTTGTCTGTAGCAATGATGGCTCTAGCTCCCCCTTACCCTCACTACTCCCCCCCCTTTTTCCATGTCAGCTCCAACTCTGCTCTGTGAATGGAGTCAACCAGCTGACTGAGTGCTGGCATCATGCCAGGGACTGCAAAGCAATGAGAATGTGGGCGCGCTCGCGTGTGTAAGTATATACAGAACACAAAGGGAAAGGCCTGCAGTCTAGGAAATCACAGGCTATTATATAAGGAAGTCTGCGTCATCTCTGCTTGCTTTGGCTGATGGACAAGGAAAGGGGGAAGGCTTAGAGCAAGAAAAATACCCTTATGATATATATACATACACATTTTTCCTTCCAATCTTTATTAAAAACAAACAGATATTTCTGTTGTGGCAGAAGGAGAGAGAGCGTCTCTGTGCAAGTGGTAGTGATCATGTCTGGGTGAAGTGTAGTAACTCTTTTAGGTGGTCAAACAGTTTGTTCTGAGTCTCTTCTTCCTGCTCCCATTTAAAGGCTTGTGTGCTTGAGGAAAAGGGGTGACTAGAAGAGTTAGGCCTCCTGAATTTAACAGCTGTGATTTGTTAGATACTTTCTTCTTTCTTCCAAACTGTTTCTAATCATTCAGGATTGTCAAGGGTACAGAGGAGAGAGGGGTGCTCTTATAGAAGCAAAAAAAAAACAGGTGTAATAGAGCAAATACTTTTTACTAGCTATTCCTTTGAGTCCCCCCCTTTTCTTCATTTCTTGTTCTATTTAGTATTTTATAAAAATGCAGTATTCTTCTCTGCCATCTGCTGCACAAAGGGGCTTGTACAAAGGGAAAGTCAAACAGCACATGGAAGGAAGGGAAAATGAAAGATCTAAGCTTCCAGACATTGCAAGTGTTACAATTTTGGGATTCAGTTGAATGATTGTATCTTATTTGGTCATTAAGAACTCAACATTCATTTAAAAATTATGTTTCAGTTCACCACCAATTTTTCTTAATTTCTCTTTATGTGCTTCCTATGTATGTTACATATATGAAACAGCTTGTGTTAGGAGAGAACTTTTGAACTAGTTTGTCCTGTGATAAGGTTGGTCAGGTTGTAGTCTATGGAAGTTCTTTAATTCAGTCTTTTTGTATCTTTGCACTGTAGCCCATGAATTTGTATTCTTGCCACATTTTCATAGGCAACAGGCTTTAAAACATGGTGTGTATGTTTCTCTTTGCTATGGGAGTTTTGGTGCAAGTATTAGGAGATGCATATGAGGTTATACTTTCTTTCTTTCTTTTTTTTTGTCTTTTTGCCTTTATCTGGAGCTGCACCTGGGGCATATGAAGATGCCCAGGCTTGGGGTCTAACAGGAACTGTAACTGCCGGCCTTCACCACAGCCACAGCAACGTGGGATCCGAGTTGCGTCTACAACCTACACCCCAGCTCACGGCAATGCCGGATCCTTAACCCACTGAGCAAGGCCAGGGATCGAACCCACAACCTCATGGTTCTTAGTCAGATTTGTTAACCACTGAGCCACGAAGGGAACTCCCAAGGTTATACTTTAAGGGTTGCTGGCTGAAACTTAACAGAGAGGCTGGCCTGCTCATTACCTAGGCTGCCCTAAGTTATTTCCCCACCATAAGTAGCTGGAGCTCATTCTTCCCAAATGTCCTTTATAAATGAATTATGGGAGATTGTTTCCCAGTCAGCTGAATATTAGAACACAAAACATAAAGACCAGCCTAGCTCAGACCTAAGGGCTAAAGATTCATTCAGAGTTGTGATTCCGCAGTTCCAAATCTGCGGCATGTGGAAGTTCCTGGGGCCAGGGATTGAATCCTAGCTACAGGTGTATCAGCCACATCTACGCAGCAGCTGCAGCAATGCTGGACCTTTTAACCCACTGCACCTGGCCAAGGATTGAACCTGCCTCTGCAGCAGCTGAGCCACTGCAGTTGGATTCTTAACCCAGTGTGCCAAAACAGGAACTCCAGTTCCTTAATTCTTAGAAGTAATACTAAAACATACTGTTTTTTTTTTTTTTTTTTTGGCTGAACCCTCAGCATGTGGAAGTTCCCAGGCCAGAGAGCGAACCTGCACTGCAGTTGTGGCCTACTAGATCCTTAACATGCTGCACACAAAGGAGCTTGCAACAATTAAGCTTTCTTAAATTTAAATTTTTTATTTTTTGGCTCCGCATGCAGCATGTAGAAGTTCTGGGCCAGAGACAGAAACAGTTAACTTTTTGAGTTGATTATTATCCTCACACTATTATTTGGTAATGCTGTCCATGGGAACCAGCCATTTTACAGGTATGTATATATAGTATTGTTGTGTTTTAATTCTGTCTGTGTGATGCTTATTTATTACACTAATGGGTTTCAAAGAAGATCTTTTATAAGAGTTCCCACCGTGGCTCAGTGGGTTAAGAACCTAACTAGTATCCATGTGGATGTGGGTTTGTTCCCTGCCTCGCTCAGTGGGTTAAGGATCCAGCATTGCCATGAGTTGCAGCATAGGTCACAGATGTGGCTTGGATCTGGCATTGTGACTGTGATGTAGGCCAGCAGCTGCAGCTCCAGTTGGACCCCTAGCCTGGGAACCTTCATATGCCACAGGTGTGGCTCTAAAAAGAAAAAAAAAAATCTCTTGCAGCCTTTTATTTTATTTTTAAATGATTTTTATTTTTTCCATTACAGTTGCTAGCCTTTTACTATTAACTTTTCTCCTTGTACCTGGAAGCAGATTAGTAGGGATAATGTTTTGATTAGGTAGTTAAAATCAGTGAGGCATAAGTTAGCACATTCTATTAATGGACATTTCCCCCCTTAATTCCAGAGGCTCTAATTACTGTTTTGGAGTGACTAAAGAGTAGTTTTGAGGGGTGCATGAAATCTGCCCTTTGACCACCTCTGTCTCCTTTATTTCTGATATCCCATTTTAAAATAATGTCTGGCACCTTTCCTTTTGTATATGTCAGAACATTTTTGCTGATTTATTATAATATGTTATTAAAGGAGTCCTGTTATGGTACAGTGGAAAGGAATCCGACTAGGAACCATGAGGCTGCAGGCTCAATCCCTTTCCTTGCTCACTGGGTTAAGGATCTGGCATTGCCGTGAGCTGTGGTGTAGGTCTCAGACATGGCTCCGATCCTGCCTTGCTGTGGCTGTGGTGTAGGCTGGCAGTTGTAGCTCCAATTTGATCCCTAACCTGGAACCTCCGTATTATGTAGGTGCGGCCCTAAAAAACCGAAATAAAAATGTTATTATAAAATATGTTAGCATAATAATATAATTTTTGTGCTGATTTATCATAAGGTGACAGTGGAGAAGGCTGCTTACCTCTTATTCATTAGCTTTTTAGACCACACATCCTAACTTGTCCCATTTAAGCATAAGGTCCTTTATGATCCTTGATACATTTTATTAAACAACAGTGTGTCATTTAAGGGAAGATCATTTAAGCTCTTCCATTCAAGGATGTGAGCGAAGGTTTGTATAGTAAACTCAATGAAAAGACACTGTAAAAACAGGTAAACAACAGTGATCTGTTTTTGCTTAGAATTACTGTCTTAACAGTCTGTATTTAAAATAACAAAAATGACAATATAGACAGCTTAGTTTGATGATGAGGAACATGGGCCTTGCACCAAGAAAGACCTGTGTTTGAGTCAGGCTTAGCTATATACAGACTGTGAGACCTTGGAAAGTTACTTATATATTTCTGTTTTCGCTTCTATAAAAGAAGAATTATTTAAATTGTTAAAGCCCTCTGGAGTTCCCGTTGTGACTCAGTGGTTAACGAATCCAACGAGGAACCATGAGGTTACGGGTTCGATCCCTGGCCTTGCTCAGTGGGTTAAGAATCCAGCGTTGCCGTGAGCTGTGGTATAGGTTGCAGATGCAGTTCGGATCCCACATTGCTGTGGCTGTGGCGAAGGCTGGCAGCTACAGCTCCTGTTAGACCCCTAGCCTGGGAACCTCCTCCATATGCCGCGGGTGTGGCCCTAGATAAGGCAAAATAAATAAATAAATAAATAAAATTATTCAAGCTCTCCTTTAAACTGCTTAAATGAGGTGTAATGTAAAAGCACTTCAGCGCAATGCTTTAGCAGATAATAAGAGCTCAGTGAATTTTAGCAGCTGTTACTAATATTCCTGTTTGGTTTGTGTACTGATGTTTTCAGTGTTTCTTTAGCCTGTCTGTGGCTGTCTTATTTTTAAATTTTTGGCATCTTTTGAGTTAGACTGGGTTGATGGACCTATATGTTGGAAGAGTCTAGATTAGGAGTCAGCAGACTACAGCTACTCTCTCTCTCTTTTTTTTTTTTTGGCCGCACCCACAGCATGTGGATGTTCTCAGGCCAGGGACTGAACCTGCACCACAGCAGTGATTCAAGCCACTGCAGTGACAAGCCAGATCCTTAACTTGCTGTGCCACAAGAGAACTCCCAACTACTCCCTGTTTTTTTTTATAAGTAAAGTTTTATTAGAACACAGCCACACCCTTTTACCTACAACAGCAGAGTTGAGTATTTAATCCACAGAATCTAAAATATTTACTCTCTGGCCCTTTGCAAAGAGAAAAGACTTTCTAGATCAAGAGTCTTTTCTCCCTAGAAAAATGAGCCAGAGGAGTACCCATCGTGGCACAGAGGAAACCAGTCTGGCTAGGAACCTTGTGGTTGTGGGATTTGCTACCACATAGTTTGCATTAAACCTGAAAAATAGTATGAATTTGTAGGTTACCTGTTAAACTAGCAAATTAGTTAGAGTAGGCTAGTGGTTTTCAAAATGTGGTCTAAGGACTCCTGAGACCCTTCAGGGAGTCTTGAGGTGAAGGCCGTTTCGTAATATTACAAAGGCATTATGTTGCCTTTTTCCCTGTGTTGGCATTTGCATTGATGATCCATAAATAATGGTAAGTAAAACAGCTCTGTTACCTTAGCATGAATCAAAGCAGCGTCACTAGGGAGTTCCCTAGTGGCTCAGCAGGTTAAGGATCTGGTGTTGTCACTGCTGTGGCTCTGGTTACTGCTGTGGCACAGGTTCAGTCCCTGGCCTAGGACCTTCCATCTGCTGGGGTTGTGCCCCTCCAAAAAAAAGCAGTGGCACCAAACTGTACTAGTAGTCATCATTGTAGTCTTCATTGCCATGCAGTTTAAGTTTGCAGATGAAAAAAAAAAAAAGATCTGGAGTTACCGTCATGGCGCAGTGGAAACGAATCTGACTAGGAACCATGAGGTTGCAGGTTCAGTCCCTGGCTTTGCTCAGGGTTGGGTATCTGGCGTTGCCATGGGCTGTGGTGTGGGTCACAGACGCAGCTCGGACCTGGCATTGCTATGGCTGTGGCATAGGCCGGCAGCTGTGGCTCCGATTGGACCCCTGGCCTGGAAACCTCCATATGCCGCGGGTGCAGCCCTAAAAAGCAAAAAAAAAATCTAGTTTATTTATTTTTTTTTGGTCTTCTGTGACCTACACCACAGCTCATAACAATGCCAGATCTTTAACCCACTGAGCAGGGTCAGGGATCAAACCTGTGTCCTCATGGATACTAGTTTAGTTCATTAACAGTGAGCCATGATGGGAACTCCTAGACAATGGATTTTAAAGTATCAGTATGAAAAATTCTTTAGTAAGATTTCAGATTTTACATTGCAGCTAACTTTTAGAAACTACTGTGGGGTTTTTTGAGGTAAAATTCTCATATCAGTTAACTGTTTCAGGTTGTATAATTTGGTGGCTTTTAGTACATTTACAGTGTTGTGCAACAACCACCTAAATCAAATTCCAAAGCATTTTCATCACCTCAAAAGGAAAACTGCCCATTAAGCAGTTTCTCCCAATTTCACCGTCTCCGAGCACCTTGCCACTACTAGTCTGCTTTCTATCTTGGTGGGTTTATCTATTCTGGATATTTCATATAAATGGAACCATGCAATATGGGACCTTTTATGTCTGTGTTCTTTGACTTAGCATAATGTCTTTGAGGTTCATCCATAATTGTAGCATTATAAGTACTTTATTCCTTTTATGCCCGAGTAATATCCACTATAGGAATATACCACATTTAGCTTATCCATTCATCAGTTGATGAACATTTGGGTTGTTTCTACCCTTTTTGCTATTGTGAATAGTACTGGTATGAACATTTTGTACAAGTTTTTGCTTGAATACCTGTTTTCAGTTCTTTTTGGATATTTGTCTATGAATGGAATTCCTGAGTGATGTGATAATTCTGTTTTTGAGGAAAAAAACTTTTTCTGAAGCAGATGTCCCACAAGCAGTATACATTTCTGTATATATTTCTCACATTCTCTCCAACACTTACTTTCTGTCTTTTTGATTTTAGTCATCCTAGTGGGTTTGAATTGGTATCTCATTGTGGTTTAGCTTTTGTTTATTTTTTGTTAGGGCCACACCCACAGCATATGAAGGTTCCCAGGTTAGGGGTCGAATGGGAGCTACAGCTGCCAGCCTATGCCACAGCCACAGTAACGCAAGATCCGAGCCATGTCTCCAACCTACACCACAGCACACGGCAACTCTGGATCCTTTACCCACTGAGCGAGGCTGGTGATCGAACCTGCATCCTCATGGATGCTAGTCAGATTGGTTAACTGCAGAGCAACAATGGGAACTCCTCATTGTGGTTTTGGTTTGCATTTCTTTTTTTTAATAATGATTTTTATTTTTTCCATTTCAGCTAGTTTACAGTGCCCTGTCAGTTTTCTGCTGCACAGTCACGCATACATGTATACATTCTTTTTTCTCACATTATCATGCTCCATCACA
>PVHT020000034.1:966943-979605 GCA_004024745.2 Catagonus wagneri
TTGCTCAGTGGGTTAACGATCCGGCGTTGCCGTGAGCTGTGGTGTAGGTTGCAGACGCGGCTCGGATCCTGCGTTGCTGTGGCTGCGGCACAGGCCAGTGGCCACAGCTCCGATTAGACCCCTAGCCTGGGAACCTCCACATGCCGCGGGTGCGACCCGCGGCCATAAAATGACAAAAGGCAAAAAAAAAAAAAAAAAACCCTGTGCCACAGCAGCGACCCAGTCTGCTGCAGTGACACCACCAGATCCTTAACTCACTGTACCACAAGAGAACTCCTAGATTTTCTTTTTAAACCAAGATCCAATCAAATATCATACCTTGAGTTTGGTATGTCTTAAGTGTCTCTTAATGTAGAACAGTTTGAACTTCTTCCCCTCTCCCTCCTTATTTGCAGCTTTTGAAGAGACCAGGCTAGTAGATTTCTCAGATTGTTTCCATATGGTATCATTAACTTGTTTTCTGATTCTCTTTCCTGTAAACTAGATTTCAATGTAAAGTTTGTGTTTTTGGCAAAAAGACTTCATGAAAGATGCTGTTTACTTCATACTGCATCACATTAAGAGGCATGTAATATCCGACTATCTAACTGTTTACACTGCCAAGTTTGATCTTCGGGTTAAGGTGACAGCAAGATCTCTGTGTTGTATTGTTAAGATATGTTTTTCCTTTTGCAGTTGGTAGTCTGTGGCATTGTTTTTTTAAATGGAAACTGGGAAGCCCATCTTCTCTGAAAGGATACTGAGCTGGTTATTATAAAAATATATTTTAAACGTCCTGACCATCATTTTTGATTTTAGAGTATGGCAGACCATATAACTGTAAAACTGTTTTCAGTTCCATTACACAGCCCCTAGTAATGCTGGATAAAATCAAACTTTTTTTTTTAAACAAACTTATTTTAAACACATAACTGAGCCTGAAAGAAGTAAGGATAATTAATTCTCAGGAGCCACATAAATGTCCCGAAGGGAACTGAAAATGAGAGTGTGCATGTGACTTAATGTTGTGGCAGCTCTAGGGGCATTTCTAGTTTTAGTAACCAAAAGAGTTAGTCTTAATGCTCATGAAGAGTCCAAGAAACAAAGCTTTAGACCTGTGTTGAACAAAGTTAGAGGTAAGAATACCCTTATAAAAATGGGAGTCTTAAAGGCTCATGCTCAGGAAAGGGAGGTGAGCATAAAAAACTCCTTCCCCTAGTAAATAAAACTTTTTTTGTCTCAGCCTAGGCTCTGACTAGAGATGGATGGAAATATCCCCTGAAAATTTAAGTATGAGCCTACTCTTATATGGGTTTAAATTATTTTTGCCTGAGATCCCCACGCTGAGAAATAAGTATAAAAAAGCATTCAAAACAGAAGTTCCCATTGTGGTGCAACAGGATGGGCAGTGTCTCTGGATTGCTGAGACCACAGGTTTGATCCCTGGCCCAGCACAGTGGGTTAAGATTGTGGTGTTGCCCCACCTGTGACATAAGTCCAGAGTCGCAACTGTGGCTCAGATCTCAGAGCTGAATCCTGGTCCAGGAACTTCGTGTGCCACAGAGTGTGTGTGTGTGTGTGTGTGTGTGTGTATTCAGAACGCTTTATACTTCTGAGATAACTAGCAGAAACACATGAAAAACTATTCTGGGAATTCCTGTTGCGGCTCAGCGTAAATGAACCTGATTAGTATCCATGAGGATTCAGGTTTGATCCCTGGCCTCACTCAGTGGGTTAAGGATCTGGCATTGCCAAGAGCTATGGTGTAGGCAGGCACAGCTCAGATCTGGTGTTGCTGTGGCTGTGGCGTAGGCCAGCGTCTGCAGCTCCAATTAGACCCCTGGGAACTTCCATATGCTGCAGGTGAGGCCCTAAAAAACAAAACAAAAAAAAAAAAAAGGAAAGAAAAACTACTCTGGAGGAACAGGTCCACAATCCAAGCCACACAAGGATTCCTGCAGATAAAGTCCCAATGAAGGCGCTCTTTAAAAAATGACAAAAAACACAATAATTCATTTACTATGAACAAAAGTCATAGATATAACCAGCAGGAGCTGAACTCTTAAAATAATAGATTCATTGACTATAGTCCATAAAATAAATGTTTTTAAAATATTAAATGCAAAGATTTAAAAAGGTAAAATAAAATACAAAGTTCCCGCTGTGGCACAGTGGGATCCAAGGTGTCTCTGGAGCGATAGGACGCGGGTTCAATCCCTGGCCCAGCACAGTGGCTCAGATCTGATCCCTGGCCCAGGAACTCCATGTGCTACAGGGCAGCCAAAAGAGAAAAAAGAAATCTTGGGAGGAGACATATTTGAAAAAAAGAACTAAATAGAATATCTTTTAAAATGTAGGTTGATGTAAGTATATATCTAGTATGTATTATGGGTCAGGCACTGAATAAAATAGAAAAAAAAAAACAAAACAGGGTAGGAGTCCCACTGTGGTGCAGTAGGTTAAGAATCCGACTGCAGTGGTTTGGGTCGCTGTGGAGTTGTGAATTCAATCCCCAGCCCGGTGCAGTGTGTTAAAATATCTGGCACAGCCACAGCTCTTGGGTAGGCTGGCCTGGAAACTGGCCTGGAAACTTCCAAATGCCATAGGTGTGGCCATAAAAAAGAGAGGGGGAAAATAAACCAAAAACCTGTCACAGTGAGCTTATATTTTAGTGGTTGGGAAACAGATCAACATATATATAAACATAATATGCCAGGTGGTCATGATTACCTAGAAGAATAATAAAGTATTATAAGGAAGTGACAGTAATGATGAAAAGTGCTATGGGTTTTCTGTTGTTATTTCTTTGTTTTCCTTAATAGGAAAAGGCTCTCTAAGACATGGAGGAAATAAGGGAGCAAGCCACATGGCTAACAAGGGAGAAGAGGGAGACTAACTGGAAAGGGAGGAATGGGAGAGTATTGGGGGATAGGTTATGTAGAGTCTTAGAGACTACAATTAAGACTTGTAATGGGGAGTTCCAGTCGTGGCTCAGTGGTTAATGCATCCAACTAGGAGCCATGAGGTTGTGGGTTTGATCCCTGACCTCGCTCAGTGGGTTAAGGATCCGGCATTGCTGTGAGCTGTGGTGTAAGTTGCAGACGTGGCTCAGATGCGGTCGCTGTAGGCCGGCAGCTACAGCTCCGATTAGACCCCTAGCCTGGGAACTTCCACATGCCATGGGTGCGGCCCTAAAATGACAAAAGGTAAAAAAAAAAAAAGACTTGTAATGGCTGTTCTGGTTACTGTTGCTGTTTAACAAGTTAGTTACCCCAAACTAAGTAACTTAAAACAGTTTTATTATGCTCTTGGATTCTATGGGTCAGGAATTCATTCAAATTGGGCACAGTGATGATGGCTTGTTTCCGCTCTGTAGTGTCTGGGGCTGCAGCTGGAAAGATGTAAAAGTGGGGAAGATGTGTCAGTGTGAGGCTGGAATCATCTGAGGGCTCATTCACTTACATGTCTGATGTGTGGGCTAAAATGACTTAAAGAGTCAACTGAAGTGTCTACATGTTAACTTCTTCCTGAGGCTTTATTTCTTCATAGCGTGGCAGCCTCAGGGTAGTTACACTTCTCAAAAAGCAATTCAGAGCTCCAGACTAGTGTTCCAGAGGATAAGGTAGAAGCTGCATTGCTTTTTATAACCCAGTAGCAGAAGTCACCTAGCCTCACTTCTGCTATAGGTTGAAGCAGTCATAAATCCAGCTGTATTCAAGGGAAGGTATAGACCCCCCCCACACACACCTCTTGATGTGAGAAACTTCAAAGAATTTGAGGGGATAGTGTTTGTAAACCACCACAGATACCATTAAAGTATTGTGAGCAAAGGAGTGATACAGTCTTACATAAATTTTAGAAAGATCACTGGTTTCTCTATGAAATACAGACTGAGACGGGCAAGAACAGAAGCAGAGTTTAACAAATACTACAGTAGTCTGGGCTGGAGATGATAGTAACTTGGACTAGAATAATAAAGTGGTGATAAGGGATCAGATTTGAAATATGTTTGGGAAGGAGTGCTGACAGAATTTTCAGATGGAATGCATGCTGGGTATGAGAAAGAGGAACCAAATTGACTCCAAAGTGTTTGGCTTGAGAAACTGATTGAACGGTGGTGTCATTTACTGTGGTAGAAAACATTAGGGGAAGAGAAAGTTTTTATCCAGGGACTTAAGGAATTCAGTTTTGGACTTAAGTTCATAAAATGCCCGTTTAGACAAGCAGATATCAGTTAGGCAATTGAACATAAAAGAGAACTTTAGAAGAGAGGTGAGATCTAGGAATATAAATTTGGGAATCAGCATATAGATGCTCTTTAAGGCCATAGGAATATATAAGGTTATGTAAGCAGTTGAGTGCAGATAAAGAAAAGGTACAAAATTGAGCCCAAGGGCATGCTTATAGTTAAAATTAGGAATATGAGTAGAAATTAGTGAAGGAGAATAAGAATAAATGGTTGGAGTTCCTGTCGTGGTGCAGCGGTTAATGAATCCGACTAGGAACCATGAGGTTGCGGGTTTGATCCCTAGCCTTGCTCAGTGGGTTAACGATCCGGCGTTGCCATGAGCTGTGGTGTAGGTTGCAGACGCGGCTCGGATCCCATGTTGCTGTGGCTGTGGTGTAGGCTGGCAGCTGTAGCTCCGATTAGACCCCTAGCCTGGGAACCTCCACATGCCGTGAGTGCAGCCCTAGAAAAGGCGAAAAGACAAAATATAAAAACAAAAAAAAGATAATGTTACCCTCATGTTCTTTGCAACAATAGTTACAGTAACGAAGACATAGAAACAACCTGAGTGTTCCTCGATTGGGTGAATGGATAAAAACCGTGTTGTATATATGTATGTACACTCATACCACGGAATTATTAACCAAAGTAAAGGAGGAAATGTTACCATTTCTGGTAACATGAGAGCATTATGCTAAGTGAAATAAGTCAGACAGAAAAAGACAGATATGGCATTATTTCATTTATATGTTGAATCTAAACAAAGACAAAAAACTCGGACTCATAAAGGACAGATTGGTGGTTGCCAGGAAATGGGGCAAAGTGACTGAAGGTGGTCAAAAGGTAACAAATTACCAGTTATAAAATAAATAGATCATGGAGATGTAATGTACAGCATGGTAACTATAGTTAATACTTCTTAAAAAAAAGATTGAAGTATAATTGATATACAATACAGTGTTAGCTGTAGATGTCCAGCAAAGTGATTCAGTTATATATATTCTTTCAGATTATTTTCCACTATAGGTTATTTTAGGATATTGAATATACTTCCTATGCCATACAGTAAATCTTTGTTGCTTCTCTATTTTATGTATAGTAGAATTATGTGTATAGTTTTCAGACAAAATAAGCTTTAAGGCCATAATTAGGGGAACTTTTAAGATACAAATAAATATAAATTATGAAGTGGAAGATTGATACATTTAAAATGACTGAAAAAAATCTAACTTTGTTTTTAAAAAGGTATTTTTTGACAAGTATGGTACTTTAGGTTGTCAGATTTTTTTCTTTCAGTGTTTTGAAGATGTTGCTGCTTCTCTTTTGCATTGTTTCCAACAAGAAATATCATGTTATCTTTACATGATATGTCTTTCCCCCTCCTACTGTGGCTGCTTTTAAGATTTTATAGTAGTTTTGCACAATTTGATTATGATATCCCTTGGTATAGTTTTCTTCATGTTTCTTGTGCTTGGGCTTTGTTGAGGTTTTTGTATTTGTAGGTTTATAGTTTTCATAATTAATTCATTTTGGCCATCATGCATAAATTTTTTTCCTATCCATTTCATCTCTCACCTCCTTAGAGGAATTTCAGTTATCTGTATAAATTAAAATTGTCTCCTGGGGTTCTTCTTACTTTTTTCTATCTTTGATTTTTAGTTTGTTTATTTGTTTGTTTGGCTTTTTAGGGCCGCACCTGGGGCATATGGAAGTTCCCAGGCTAGGGATTGAATCAGAGCTGTAGCTGCTGGCCTACACCACAGCCATAGCCTCAGCAATGCCAGATCCGAGCCACTTCTGCAACCTACACCACAGTCATGGCAATGCCGGATCCTTAAACCAGTAAGGAAGGCCAGAGGTTAAACCTGCATCCTCATGGATTCTAGTCAGATTTGTTTCTGCTGAGCTACACTGGGAACTCTGATTTTTAGATATTTTTATTGCTATGTCTTTTGGTTCACTAGTCTTCTTTTCTGTAATATCTAATCTGCTGTTAGTATCATCTGTATTTTTTAACATCTTTATTGAGAATATATTTCACATACCGTAAAATTCATCCATTTATGTACAGTTCAATAGTTTCAGTATAGTCACAGAATTGTGTAATTAACTCTTATCCCACAATCTAAGATTAGAACTTTTTTGTTGTTGTTTGTTGTTTTTTTGTCTTTTTGCCTTATCTAGGGCCACACCTGTGGCATATGGAGGTTCCCAGGCTATGGGTCTAACAGGAGCTGTAGCTGCCAGCCTTCTCCACAACCACAGCAACGTGGGATCTGAGCCGCGTCTGCAACCTACACCACAGCTCACGGCAACGCTGGATCCTTAACCCACTGAGCAAGGCCAGGGATCGAATCCGCAACCTCATGGTTCCTAGTCGGATTCGTTAACCACTGAGCCACGACGGGAACTCCGATTAGAACATTTTTATCATAACCAAAAAGAACTCTTCTCTGTTCATTAGCAGTCATTCACTATCCTTTCCTCAGCCCTAGGCAACCACTAAACTATTTTCTGTTCCATAGATTTGCATATTCTGGACTTTTCATATAAATAAAATCATATGACATAGGGCATTTTGTGGCTGGCTTCCTTTACCTAGCAAAATGTTTTCAAGGCTTATCTATGTTGTAATATGTATCAGTACTTCATTCCTTTTTGTGGCTGTATAATATTCTATCGTATATGCCACATTTTGTTTATTTGTTCAGAGTTAATGGACTGACTTTTTGGCTATTGTGAATAATGCTGCTTCGGGCACTTGAGTACAGATTTTTGTATTGAGATAATATTTTTAGTTCTCTTGGTTGTATACATATCCGTGGAATTGGTGGGTTATGTGGTAACTCTGTGTTTAACTTTGTGAGGAATTTCCAGGATCTTTTCCAAAGTTGATTGTGCTATTTTACATTCCTACAAGCAGTGTATGAAGATGCCAATTTCAATACATGCTCAGTGCTTACCTGTCTTTTTTATGATAGCCATCTTTTTGCAGCTCTTACTTCTGTGGTAATCTGTCCTTTTCTGAATCTAGCTGCCTTTGTCTCACTCTATCCTTACACTCTCATCTTTATCTCTTCAACTCAAGAGTCAGCCTGGCTCTGCCTCATTTTCCCCTCCCCACATTGTGTCCTTGAAACTCTTCTATGGCAATAAACGAGTGCAGTTGTAGAACTCACCTCATTTGTTTCCTGTCTCTCTGGGATCACTGTCATTCGTTGACTGATGTCTGGTGTCTTGAAAACCTTTGTTTTGTGTTTTTGTCTGGAGGTATTTTGTTATTTCAGATGAGAGGGCAAATCTGGCCTGTGTTAAACCAGCTTGGCCAGGAGTGGAAACTGCAGCATTGGTTTTAATGTTAGCAAATTGATGCCTAAATGTTGAACTGGAGAATGGATTACTGAAGCTTTTTTTTTTTTTTTTTGTCTTTTTGCCTTTATGTAGAGCCGCACCTGCAGCATATGGAGATTCCCAGGCTAGGGGTCTAACAGGAGCTGTATGTAGCTTCCAGCCTTCGCCACAGCCACAGCAACGCGGAATCCGAGCCGCGTCTGCGACCTACACCACAGCTCACGGCAACGCCGGAGCTGAGCAAGGCCAGGGATCGAACCCGCAACCTCATGGTTCTTAGTCGGATTCGTTAACCACTGAGCCACGAAGGGAACTCCCCTGAAGCATATATTTTGCTCTAGAGTTCTACACAGCAATTGCCCTAGGAGTTCCAGTCATGGCTCAGCGGAAACAAATCTGACTAGTATCCATGAGGATGCTGGTTCGATACCTGCCTTGCTCAGTGGGTTAAGGATCTGGCATTGCCATGAGCTGTGGTGTAGGTTGTAGACGAGGCTCAGATCCTGGGCTGCTGTGGCTGTGGTTGTGGCCAGCAGCGACAGCTCCAGTTCAACCCCTAGCCTGGGAATTTATGCCGAGGGTGCAGCCCTAAAACAACAAAAAACAAAAAAGGAACTAGAGGTTTATGCACTTATTTGGTAAACCTTTTTTTTTTTTGTTTTATTTTTTTGTTTTTTTGCTTTTTAGAGCCACACCCTCAGCATATGGAGATTCCAGGCTAGGGGTCTAATCGGAGTTACAGCTGCCGGCCTACGCCACAGCCACGGCAACTTAGGATCTGAGCCATGTCTGCGACCTCTGCCACAGCTCACAGCAACACCGGATCCTTAACCCACTGAGCAAGGCTAGGGATTAAACCCGCCACATCGTGGTTCCTAATCAGATCATTTTTGCTACACCATGATGGGAATTCCTGGATAAACTTTAAATATTAAAAAATTAAACATTAAAAAGCAAAATGATAGGAGTTCCCTTTGTGGCTCAGTGGTTAACGAATCTGACTAGAAACCATGAGGTTGTGGGTTCAATCCCTGGCCTTCCTCAGTGGGTTAAGGATCCGGTGTTGCCGTGAGCTGTGGTGTAAGTTGCAGATGCGGCTCGGATCCCGTGTTGCTGTGTCTGTGGTGTAGGCCAGCGGCTGTAGCTCTGATTAGACCCCTAGCCTGGGAACCTCCACAGGCCGTAGGTACAGCCCTAAAATGACAAAAGACAAAAAAAAATGATAAAGGACACATACAGGAGCTACTTTTTAAAAAAACATACAAACTATGCTATTCGTCATTTATGGATATATATGTAATAGAATGATAAGAAATCTGTTATAATGCCTTTCTCTGGGGAGGGAAGACAAGAGGATAGAGAATAATTTGGTGGTAAGTTACACAGGGTGCTTTAGCTATATCTGTAATGTTTAATTCACTAAAAATAAATTCGGAAGTCATATAACAAATGACTAGTGTCTGGAATATTTAAAGAACTCTCAAAACAGAACTGTTTAAAAAGAAAAACAGGGAGTTCCCGTTGTGGCTCAGTGGTTAATGAACTCAACTAGTATCCATGAGGACGTGGGTTCCTTCCAGGGCCTTTCTCAGTGGGTTAAGGATCCGGCATTGCCGTGAGCTGTGATATAGGTTGTAGAGGCGATTCAGATCTGGTGTTGCTGTGGTTGTGGTGTAGGCCATCAGCTACAGCTCCGATTCGACCCCCTAGCCTGGGAACCTCCATATGCTAAGGGTGTGGCCCTAAAAAGAGACAGACAGACAGACAGACAGACAGACACACACACACACACACGCACACAAAACTCACAGTGAAATATCCCCAAACATCTATCAGAATGCTTGAACTATAATAATAATAAGGAATACTACTGAGAATAAGAAGAAACTGGACTTCTCAAACATTGCTTGTGGGATTATATGATGGTACAATTACTCTGGAAAATAGGTTGGCAGTTTCTTATAATACTAAATATTCATTTGCCATGTGACTTAGCAGTCATACTGTTGAGCATTTATCCCAAATAAGTGAAGAATTATGTTCCTACAAAAACTTGTATATGAATTTTCATAGCACTTTTACTTGTTAAAGCAAAAAACTAGCAACAACTCCGCTGTCCTTCAGGGGGTGTGAATAAATATGGTACATCCATACAACGGACTACTACTCAGCAGTAAAAAGGAACAGACTATTGGTAAATGTAACAACTTGGATGAAATCTCAAGAGAATTAGGCTGAGTGGAAAAAAGTCAGTCCCAAAGTTTTGCTTCTTTTTGTTTGTTTGTTTTTGTCTTTTTAGGGCCACACCTGCTGCATATGGAAGTTCCCAGGTGAGGGGTCGAATTGGAGCTGCAGCTGTTGGCCTACACCACAGCTCACAGCAACGCTGGATCCTTAACCTGCTGAGCAAGGCCAGGGATCGAACCTGCATCCACATGGATACTAGTCAGATTTGTTACCACTGAGCCACAGTGGGAACTCCCTGTTTTGCTTCTCTGTCTTGTTCAGTATAACTGCTAAGAACTGTTCATGAAGTAAAAATTGTCTTTAAACTTAGTTATGTTATATAGCTATATATATATATAGGCTTAAGTTTCATCATTTTTGAGAATTGGAGATTTTCTGACTTAGCTGACAGAGTTTTTCTGTAATGTGAGTAAATGAAGGAATAAATAAAAATGTAAAGGATCTTATATATTGCCTAATAAATAGCAGGCAACTCAGTAGATACTAATTCATTTTGCTCCTCTCTATCCCTTCATCCTCTTGCCTCGTAAGGTCTCTTAAGTCTTTGCTGCAGACCTGTTTTTTGATTTGAAAGTAACAATGAGATGAAAACTTGAGACATGAATCTAGAGCTTTGTCACCAGCTGCCCATTCTTCCTTTTTTTTACAGCAGTCAACAGTAAATTTAAAGCTGGGCATTTTTCTGCTGTAATTGTTGGACACAATACTCTATCCTTGAAACTCTCCTTTAATTTGCTGACATATCGTGCCTTTCCTAGTTTTCCCGTAGCTCTCTTAGTTTGCTCTGACCAACTAATCCTTTTTTATTTTTCTTTTTTGTCTTTTTGTCTTTTCTAGGGCTGCACCCGCAGCATATGGAGGTTTCCAGGCTAGGGGTCCAATCGGAGTTGTAGCCACCTGCCTAAGCCACAACAGCCACAGCAACTTGGGATCCGAGCCTCGACGGTGACCTACACCACAGCTCACGGCAATGCCAGATCCTCAGTCCACTGAGTGAGGCCATGGATCCAACTCACTACGTCATGGTTCCTAGTAGGATTCGTTAACCACTGAGCCACGACAGGAACTCCATGACCAACTAATCATCCTTAAATGTAGGTATTGCTTGGCCCTCTTCCTTCTGACTATATGTTTTTTGTTTTTTTCCTGGGCAGCTTCACTCATCCCTATACATCAATTATCCTCCCCTACCTGTTCAAATATTTTATCTCCAGAGCTGGTCTGAGCTCTGACTCTCTTGTTTGTGTGTTTTGTGTCTACCTGTTTATTGGATATCTCCACCCTGATTTCATTTGGGCACTTCTGACAAGGTTATCTCTTATGATATTTTCAATTTAGGTAACAGAAAACCCGGTTTATACTGGCTTAGACATTAAGGACCTGTATAACAGGACTAGCTTCAGAGTAGTCTGATCTGGCAGCATAGTTGTGTAGGTAGCTCTCATCTCAGTGCTCTACTGTGCAGTGTTGTTTTCTCTGCAAGCTGCCTTCCCTCATGGTCACAATATGGCTGCCAGCAGCAACACCCCAAGGCTTCATATTTTCTCAGAGGAAGACGGTAGAGTTGGTAAGACTTGCTTACTTAGATTTAAGAGTCTAGAAGAGTCCAAGATGATTCCCAGGCTTCTAGCTTTTGCCTCTGGATGAGTTGAATTCTCTTCAATATGAGGAAGAAAAGCAGGATATAGGAAAGGTAGAGAAAATGAGTTCATGTAAACATCTGAGTACTTACTTTAGTTATAGGCACATCTGTCTCCTGTCAGAATAAAATTGTGCCATAGTCTTTTATCACCTTTACTCCTAGTACCTAACCCTGAACTTGGCATACATTATATACTTAATGTTTGTGGGGGATGGATGGATTGGATGCATGTACAAATACATGAATACACAACACTGCTTTTTTAGTATTATCTAGCTCTGGAGTTCTCCTTGTGACTCAATGAGTTAAGAACCCGATACAGTGTCCATTGATGATGCCAGTTCAATCCCTGGCCTCATTCAGTGGGTTAAGGATCCAGCATTGCTGCAAGCTGCAGTGTAGGTCACAGACCCAGCTTGGATCTGGTGTTGCTCCAGTTCAACCCCTAACCCGGGGAGTTCCTGTCATGGCTCCGAGGTAACACACCTGATTAGCATCCATGAGAACACGGATTTGATCCTTGGCCTTGCTCAGCAGGTTAAGGATCCTGTGATGCTGTGGCTCTGGTGTAGACCAGCAGCTACAGCTCTGACTGGACCCCTAGAGGATTCGGCCCTAAAAAGACCAAAAAAAAATTAAAAAAAAAAAAAAAAGACAATCTCTAGCCCAGAAACTTCCATATGCCACAGGTACAGGCCTAAAAAGAAAAAATAAGATATTATTTAGCTCTGAGCAGGGAGATGTATATATAGTAGATTTTTTTTTCAGTGAGCCAGACCTGCATTAGAATTCCAAATTAATTATCCAAAGCTTTGCAGTCTTGGGATACTTGCTTTGACACTTTTTCCCACCCCTAAAGCAGAAATAATACCGCATATGTAGTAACTTGTTGATATTTTTTTTTATAATTTTTATTTTTTCCATTATAGTTGATTTACAGTGTTCTGTCAATTTTCTGCTGCACAGCAAGGTGACCCAGTCACACATACATGTATACATTCTTTTTTCTCACATTGTCATGCTCCATCACAAGTGACCAGACATAGTTCCCAGTGCTATACAGCAAGATCCCATTGCTTATCCATTCCAGAGGCAATAGTTTACATCTATTAACCCCAAATTCCCACTCCCTTCCCTTCCCCCTTGGCAACCACAAGTCTCTTCTCCATGTCCATGAGTTTCTTTTCTGTGGAAAGGTTCATTTGTGCCATGTAT
>PVHT020000034.1:980605-1012655 GCA_004024745.2 Catagonus wagneri
GAGATGATACCTCATAGTAGTTTTGATTTGAGAAATGTCTATTCAGGTCTTTTGCCCATTTTTCCATTGGGTTGTTGGCTTTTCTGCTGTTGAGTTGTGTAAGTTGTTTGTATATTTTAGAGATTAAGCCCTTGTCAGTTGCATCTTTTGAAACGATTTTCTCCCATTCCGTAAGTTGTCTTTTTGGTTTTTTTTTTTTATGGTTTCCTTTGCTGTGCTGCAAAAACTTGTCAGTTTGATTAGGTGTTGAGGAGATTTAAATAAGAACATGATAAAGTGCCTGATAGCAGTTTGGCTTTTAATAAGTAGGTGGGAAAGAAATATTAGTTGTGGAGTTCTCACTGTGGTGCCATGAGATCCATGGCGTCTTTGCAGCCCCAGGACACAGGTTGAATCCCCATCCCCGAACAGTGAGTTAAAGACGTTGCCACAGCTACGTCTGCCGCTCAGATCTGATCCCTGGCCCAGGAATTCCATATGCTGTAAGGTGGCCAAAAGAAATAGTAGTTGTTATTACTTACAACCCAGAAGAGACAAAAGTTTGATTAGGCATTAAAAGGCAACATACTCCATTCATTTTACATAATTTTTCTTTTACTTTCTGGAGAGGAATTTTTGTGTGATAAGCATGTATTGAGGATTATTTGTACAACTTCATTGGAATATAGTTGATGTGTATAATTCAGTGAATTATTTATTTATTTATTTATTTTTGTCTTTTTAGGGCTGCACCCACAGCATATGGAAGTTCCCAGGCTAGGAGTTGAGCTGGAGCTGCAGCTGCCAGCCTATGCCACAGCCACACCAGATCCAAGCCGTGTCTGCAACCTACACCACAGCTCACGGCAACACTGAATCCTTAACCCATTTAGCAAGGCCAGGGATTGAACCTGCATCCTCATGGATACTAGTCAGGTTCGTTACTGCTGAGCTACAAAGGGAATTCCCGGTGATTTTTTTTTTTTTAAGTAAATTTACAGAGTAAATTGTTTTTAAGTAATTTTTTTTTGTCTTTTTTTGCCTATTTTAGGGCTGCACTCACAGCATATGGAGGTTCCCAGGCTAGGGGTCAAATCGGAGCTACAGCTGCTGGCCTGTGCTAGAGCCACAGCTACACGGGATCCTAGCCGCGTCTGCAACCTACACCACAGCTCACGGCAGTGCCGGATCCTTAACCCATTGAGCGAGGCCAGGGATCGAACCTACAACCTCATGGTTCCTAGTTGGATTCGTTAACCACTGAGCCATGACGGGAACTCCAAGTAAATATTTTTTTTTTAAGTAAATTTGCAGCTATTACCACAACCTAGTTTTAGAACACTTTTATCACCCCTTTAAAAGATCAGTTGGTGCCTTTTTTTTTCTTTTGGCTTCGCCCACGGCATGTGATAGTTCCTGGGCCAGGGATCGAATCCAACCCAGAGCTACAACCCTCACCACCGCTGCAGCAATGCTGGATCTTTAATCCACTGTCCCGGGCTGGAGATCGAACTGGCCTCACCACAGAGACAAGCCAGATCATTAACCTGCTGTGCCACAGCAGAACTCCTTTTTTTCTTATTGTGGCAAAATATATATATATATATAACATAATATTTACTGTTTTAACCATTTTTAAGTACATTCATGGTGTTGGATATCCATCACTACTATCCATTTAAGAATCTTTTCTTCCTCCCAAAGATTCTTTTGCCATTAAATAACGCCTCCTCACTACCTTCTCTCCACCTCAGCCGCTGGTATCCTCTCTTGTGCGCTCTTTCTTTATGTATTTGGCTATTCTATGTACCTCATAAAAATGGAACCAAAAAAAATATTTGTGTCATTTAAAGCATGATGTTTTCAAGATTTATCTGTTTCATTGGATTTTGAGGCAGATACAACTGTGAGTACATAAAGTTGGGCCAGTAAAGTCAAGAATGAGCAAGGAAGGGAGTTCCCTTCGTGGCTCAGTGGTTAACGAATCTAAGAACCGTGAGGTTGCAAGTTCGATCCCTGGCCTTGCTCAGTGGGTTAAGGATCTGGCATTGCCATGAGCTGTGGTGTAGGTTGCAGACGCGGCTTGGATCCTGCGTTGCTGTGGAGAAGGCCGGCAGCTACAGCTCCTGTTAGACCCCTAGCTTGGGAACCTCCATATGCCACAGGCGCGGCTCTACATAAAGGCAAAAAGACAGAAAAAAAAAAAAGAATGAGCAAGGAAAATTTGGTCAGAGTTCTCGGGCCATCTTTTGAGAAAGATTAGTTACCTTGGACATTCAAATATTTGGTTCTGGTTTATCCCAGCTTCCAGCATACCCATTTATGTTATAATAAGGGGAAACTATTTGAACTAATTTCAACTATTTGTATAACTGTCAGTTGAAGAAATCAGGATAATGATTGGCATTCCAGACTCCATTCGCATGGGGCCAGGTTTTTGAATTTTGTCATTTTGTCATACACTTTTGGTGCTCATGAATATAATTTATCTCAAAACTTTTAGAACACTGTACTGTATTAATATACATTGGTATATATTGCTGTGTACTTTTCTGAGGTACTTTTTGCATCTAGGTATATAATTAGTTTAGTGACAGACTTTTTATCCTCTGCAACTCCCTGTGGTATTCTCATACTCTCAGTATATGTTGATCAAGTTACCCAAGACGTTTGTTTGTTTTTGTTTCTTTTCTTTTTATGGCCGCACTTGCGGCATATGGAAGTTCCTGTGCTGGGGGTCACATTGGAACAGCAACTTCAGGCCTACGAAACAGCCACAGCAACACCAGATCCAAGCCGTAGCTTTGTGGCAATGGCCAATCCTTAACCCACTGAGCAAGGCCAGGGACTGAACTCGTGTCCTCATGGAGACTACTTCAGATTCTTAACCTGCTGAGCCACAATAAGAACATTGTTATTGTGGAGCTTGGGCTTCACTTTTGATGTTCTATAGCATTCAGCTTTCTGGTCACTCCATCTCAGGGTATTTTTCAGACGTAAAACACTTCAGAAGTAACATATCAAAATAACGAACCTTTAGGGCACCTGCAGCTAAAAATATGCTATATAATGTATTTCAGGGCACCTGCAGCTAAAAATATGCTATATAATGTATTTCATATCTGAAGCTGTTAAAAGAAATCTAGGAGGATATGGAGAAATTGTAACCCGCATACACTGCTTGTGGTATTGTAAAATGGTTAGCCACTTTTAAAAACAGGCTAACAGTTCTTCAAAAAGTGAGTTACCTTTGGACCCAGAAGTTCTACTCATAGGTATATATATCCAAGCGAACTGAAAATAAGTGTTTATACAGAAACTTGTATACAGAAGTTCATAGCATTATTCATGACAGTAAAAAGTGGAAAAAACCAAGTGTTTATCAACTTATAAATGAATAGAATATTATATATCCATGCAATAGAATATCATTAGACCATAAAAAGGTAAGTGAAAGTTCCCGTTGTGGCTCAGTGGTAACGAGCCTGACTGGTATCCACGTGGATGCCAGTTCAATTCCTAGCCTTACTCTGTGAGTTAAAGGATCCGGCATTGCCATGAGCTGTGGTGTAGGTCATAGACAAGGCTCAAATCCCATGTGGCTGTGGTGTAGGCCGGCAGCTGTAGCTCCGATTCAGCCCCTAGCCAGGGAACTTCCATATACTGCAGGTGCAGCCCTAAAAAGCAAAAAAAAAAAAAGGGGGGGGGGATGAGGTAATGATATATGCCACGACATAAATGAACCTCAAAAATGTAATGCCAAGTGAAAGAAGTCAGTCACAAAAGACTGCATATTATGTGATTTCATTTATATAAAAAGTCCAGGAGTTCTCTTGTCATGCAGCTGGTTAAGGATTTGGTGTTGTTGCTGTGGCAGCTTGAGTCACTGATGTGGGATTGGTTTGATCCCTGGCCTGGGAATTTCCATATGTGGTGGGTGCAGCCAAAAAAGAAAAAAAAATCCAGTATAGGCAAATTTATTTATTTATTTATTTTTTGCCTTTTTGTCATTTTAGGGCAGCACCTACGGCATGTGGAGGTTCCCAGGCTAGGGGTCTAATCAGAGCTGTAGCCACTCGCCTACGCCGCAGCCACAGCAACGCAGGATCTGAGCCGCGTCTGCGACCTACACCACAGCTCACAGCAATGCCAGATCGTTAACCCACTGAGCAAGGCCAGGGATCGAACCCGCAACCTCATGGCTCCTTGTCAGATTCGTTAACCACTGTGCCACAACGGGAACTCCAGAATAGACAAATTTAGAGATAAAGTAAATTAGTGGTGGGAAGAGAATGACTGCTAATGGGTATGGGGTTTTTTAGGGGGTAGATGATGAAAATGTTCTGATACTGATTGTGGTTGATGATGGTTGCAGAACTCTGTGGATATACTAAAAACCTCTTAAGGGAGTACCAGTTGTGGCCCAGCAGTAGCAAACTCTAGTAAACAACTGGGCACTGCACAGTGGGTTAAGGGCCCAGAATTGCTGCAGCTGTGGCATAAGTCACAGCTGCAGTTTGGATTTGATCCCTCGCCCAAGAACTTCTATTTTTTTTTTTTTGTCTTTTAGGGTGGCAATCTCAGCATATGGAGGTTCCCAGGCTGTGGGTCGAATTGGAGCTGTAGCTGCTGGCCTATACCACAGCCACAGCAACTCGGGATCTTAGCCACGTCTACGACCTACGCCACAGCTCACAGTAACACTGCATCCTTAACCCAGTGAGCAAGGCCAGTGATCAAACCTGTGTCCTCATGGATTCTAGTCAGCTTTGTTTCCGCTGAGCTATGATGGGAACTCCTAAATAATTTTTTTAAAAAGAGAAGGAGTTGCCATTGTGCCTTAGTGGGTTGAGAACCCGCAAGTGTGTTGGTGAGAATGCAGGTTCGATCCCTGGCCTCACTCGATGGCTAAAAGATCCGGTTTTGACACAAGCTGTGGTGTAGGTTGCAGATTCGGCTTGGATCCTGCATTATTGTAGCTGTGGCCTAAGCCAGCCGCTGCAACTCCAATTCAACCCCTAGCCCAAGAACTTCTATATGCTGTAGGTGTGGCCCTAAAAAAGGAAAACAGAGAGAAAGAAAGGGAATTAAGAAACATTACCTGGAGTTCTCGTTGTGGCTCAGTGGTTAACGAAACCGACTAGGAACCATGAGGTTGCAGGTTCGATCCCTGGCCTTGCTCAGTAGGTTAAGGATCCGGCGTTGCTGTGAACTGTGGTGTAGGTTGCAGACGCGTCTCGGATCCCGCGTTGCTGTGGCTGTGGCGAAGGCCGGCAGTTACAGCTCCTGTTAGACCCCTAGCCTGGGAACCTCCACATGCCGCAAGTGCGGCTCTACATAAAAAAAAGGCAAAAAGACAAAAAAAAAAAAGAAAACATTACCTGAAAATTCAGATATCTGGGTTCTGACTTTTCTTTGGTCTCCAAAAGGTCTGTTTCCTTTTGTTAGTTACTATTTTTCTTCATTATAATAGAGAATCAAATAGCTCTTTTTTTACTCTGCACTATAGGAAGGAAGATGCCTTAAGCACATACATATTTTTCTTTGCAAGAGCACTAATTAGCACTGGTAATCTTCTCTGTCCTACTACTTAAGTCTGTGAATTATCAAGCTTGATCTCGTATCGTAGGTGTGGAAGATATATCCTTAGGGAATAGGAACTAAATTTTGTTGAGCCCCCTTTTAAGTGCCTTCTACAAATTGAGAGGTAAAGTAACTTATTTAATATTTGTTGGGGGATGTAAAGTAACTTATTTAATATTTGACCATGTAGGTGTTCTCTCTGTGGCTCAGCAGTTAATGAACCTGACTGCTATCCATGAGGATATGGGTTCAATCCCTGGCCTCACTCAGTGGGTTAAGGATCTGGCGTTTCCATGAGCTGTGGTGTAGGTGCAGACGTGGCTTAGATCCTGAGTTGCTATTGTGGCTGTGGGGTAGGCTAGCAGCTGTAACTCCAATTTGGCCCCTAGCCTGGGAACTTCTATATGCCTCGGGTTCGGCCCTAAAAAGCAAAAAAAACAAAACAAAAATAAAAATACCTTGTAACAAAGGTAGCTGTTTGAACCTGTGTTTTTGTGATTCAAAAAAATTTTCTTTCCTGGGAGTTCTCTGGTGGCCTACAAGTTAAGGATTCGGTGTTGTCATTTCTGAGGCCTGGGTTTGAGTCTGGAAACTTCTGCATGCTGTGGGCGTCTCCCCTCCAATTTTTTTTTCTTTCCAGTGTCACATTGCTCATTCTACCAGGAAGACAATCCAAGATTTAAAAGTGATGGAGAAAGTATACATCAAAATCAAAGTGAGACAGGAAAATGACAATTAGCTTGCCTGTAGTAATTGTGCTATATGAGCAAAGAAAATATTACCTCTTATCAGCCTAAGCACGATAGTTCTTCATTAAACAAGGCCAAGTATCTTAAGATACTGTATCTGCAACTGCATAGAGCTGAGGTCAGATAATAATGGGCCTCTGTGACCCCTGCTGTATTTAGACTACTGAAGCTTCCTGTTGGATGCCCTTTGTCCAATTCATCTTTCTCATATTTCTCCATCAATAAGAAAGGCCAATTAAAGATAAGCATGGGTGACCTGAGAAACTTCCCATTCATAAAAGAGTCTTTTCCAGGAGAGGAATTTGGTATGAGTAAAACCAAAGCATCTGACTGTGAGCATGGATGCACAAAAAGCCAGTCACAAAGGAATATTTACTTTTTTGAGAGATGTAGGCTTTTAATAGACTGTCCAGGTGAGTATAGTGTTTGGTTTCAGGCATCTATACAGTAAGGACCCTGATGACTGGAAAGCATTTGAAGTTTACTTTCACTGCTGAGGTTGAGACGAAATGTCTTTAATATAGATTGTCTAGAAAGATATAGGGTAGAATGTTAGCTCAATTAACTTTGAATTTCCATGTATATATCTGTAATTCTTCTTAATATCTTTATCACCCTATCATCTTTCTTTATGGACTATTTAAGGGACTTGATTCTGATCTCACTTGTATTTTTTTCCCCATAGGATGGATAGAATGACAGAGGATGCTCTTCGCCTGAATCTTTTGAAGCGGAGCTTGGATCCAGCTGATGAGAGAGATGATGTTTTAGCCAAGCGACTCAAAATGGAGGGGCATGAGGCCATGGAACGTCTGAAAATGTTGGCACTGCTCAAACGGAAGGATTTGGCAAATCTTGAGGTGCCACATGAGTTACCCACCAAACAGGATGGCAGTGGTGTTAAGGGCTATGAAGAGAAGCTCAATGGGAATCTCAGGCCTCATGGAGACAACAGGACTGCTGGAAGGCCAGGCAAAGAAAACATCAATGATGAGCCTGTGGATATGAGTGCCAGACGGAGGTATGGCTTTGTTCAGCTACCTCCATAGATAGAGTCTTCTCAAAAACTAAGCCTATGAAAAAGGAATGAATTCCAGTGAGAAGATGGTGTTTTTCATTTTAAAGCTTCTTGAATGAAAGCATATCTATGCCATCTGGCTTGTCCATGAATTCCTCTTGTTTCCAAATGAAACTAGGTGTTGCTAGAGTTTGCTTAGTGTAACAAAGAATCATAGTTATTACTTTTAAGATAAAGTGGTTGTTTCTGGTTAAAGAAGGCACTATAGAGTTGATATCCCAATTAGAAGTGAGTTAAATATATACACTTTCACTCTAAATCTTGTGGCCATTTTAGGAGGGAAAAATAATCTTATCTTCAGATCATCCCAGGAGCCTTAGGATCTGTTTATTAGTAGAGGCCTTCCTTTCTTCCTTCCTCTCCCACATAGCCATACTCATTCATTTGTACATGTACACTCATGCTTATCCTCTTTTTCACACACACACACACACACATACAGACAGGCCTCGGTCAAGGTTGAGTACTTAGGACTGTGAAGAACAATAAGAGGAGCTACCCTCACCCGGCTGAAGGGTAGAGCCTACCTGAAGAGTAAATCACAGTATAGACAACCCTGGTTTTAAAAACATTCAGTTTAGGGAGTTCCTGTCGTGGCTCAGTGGTTAACAAATCCGACTAGAAACCATGAGGTTGCGGGTTTGATCCCTGGCCTTGCTCAGTGGGTTAAGGATCTGGTGTTGCTGTGAGCTGTGGTGTAGGTTGCAGACGCAGCTTGGAACCCGTGTTGCTGTGGCTGTGGCGTTGGCTGGCGGCTACAGCTCCGATTAGACCCCTATCCTGGGAACCTCCATATGCCATGAGTGCGGCCCTAGAAAAGACAAAAAAAAAGGACATTCAGTTTGCTCTTGGTTCAGGAATAGCTGACAGACATGAAACTCTTCACTGTTCGGTTGCCTGCTAATTGACCTTACTGACTTTGTCCTAGGATTTATCCAAAGCAGTATTTTTAAGAAGCTAGACTGATGGAGAAAGAAGAAAAAGGAAAGAATGGTTATAATCTTACTTGGATTTGGGTTGCCCTTTTTTTTGCTTTTTAGGGCCCGCAGCCAAGGCATATGGAAGTACCCAGGCTAGGGGTGGAATCAGAGCTATAGCTGCTGGCCTGCACCACAGCACAGGATCTGAGGATCCAAGCTGTATCTGCAACCTACACTGTAGCTCAGGAAACGCCAGATCCTTAACCCACTGAGGGCAGGAATCGAACACACATCCTCATGGGTCCTAGTCGGGTTTGTTAATCACTGAGCAACAAAGGGAACTCCGTCTTTCTCTGTCTTTTAATGTTTACTTATTGGTGTTGTCCCAAAATTATTTTTTAAATCACACTTAGTGGGAGAGCATTGTTCTTGGTTATAGCATTAAAAACCCTTAGGAAACTTCGGATAAGTATTCTAATGATCTTTAGAAGAGAAAAATGCTTGGGAGCTACATGTGGTATCAACAGAATATTAGGAAAGTAGATCAGTCCTTAGATTCTTTTATTTTTGATTTTTACTTTTTTGCTTTTTAGGGCTGCAACCCACAGCATGTGAAAGTTCCCAGGCTAGGGGTCAAATCAGAGCTGCAGCTGCCAGCCTTTGCCACAGCCACAGCACCTCGGGATCTAAGCTGAACCTGTGACCTACACCATAGCCAGATCCTTAACTCACTGAGCAAGGCCAGGGATTGAACCCGCATCCTCATGGATATTCGCCAGGTTCGTAACCACTGAGCCACAATAGGAACTCCAGATCTCTTTAGAAAAAAAGAAAATGGACGAATGAGATAATGCACCAGAGTAACCCACTTGCGCCATAATCAACCCTTACCCTTCTGGTGCAAATGACTAATCCTACTTCACTGGGGACAAAGAAGAGAAATGTTTGGTAGGTTCCTTACATCCAAACTGGAACTGAAAATGCAATTTTCATAGAACCATTGCCACGCATTTTGGAAAGATCTTATTAGTACTGTTGGAATTGTATGTCACAGATAAATTCTGCATTGAAAAGTAACAGTACCCCAAAAATTCTGCATTTAATTTTATTGAAGGGATAAACTTTTGAAACTTGATCCTTTGGAAACTGGAAGCTGTTTTTAATGGTCTTCAGGGAAAGAGGCTTGATATAAACCATCCAGACCCCCATTCAGCATGAAAAAATAGGCCCTATTGGCTTCTTCCCTTTCACAGACCAGATATACTGACAATTATTTCCACTTAGCCTCAAGTTTTTTATACGGATGAACAAGACTGTTAGATTGCTCAGCATGGAGAACAGTGGTTTCTTTGATATGGATAAAAGGAGGAGAGACTTTTTTTTTTTTGGTCCTTTTAGGGCCACACCCACTGCATATGGAAGTTCCCAGGCTAGGGGTTGAATCGGAGCTATAGCTGCTGGCCTACACCAACAACCATGCAACCTTTGGTCCTTAACCCACTGAGCAGGGCCAGGGATCAAACCGAGTCCTCATGGATACTAGCTGTGTTCAATACCACTGAGCCACGATGGGAACTCCAAAGCGGAAAGAATTTTTTTTTTTTTTTTTTGGCTTTTTGTCTTTTTAGGACCATACCTGGGGCATATAGAGGTTCCCAGGCTAGTAGTCTAATCGGAGCTGTTGCTGCCGGCCTACACCAAGCCACAGCAATTCCTGATCCAGGACCCGTCTGCGACCTGCATCACAGCTCACGGCAATGCTGGATCCTTAACCCACTCAGCGAGTCCGGGGATCGAACCCACAACCATGGTTCCTAGTCAGATTTGTTTCCACTGCGCCACAACAGGAACTCCAAAGAGGAGAGAATTCAATAGCAGAAAGAAGGAAGGGCTCTTGACATGATGTCCATATCATAATTGCCTAAATATTTTTATTTTGGTCATCAGTTTGGCAAGTTAGGATATCTGTGAAATAAGATGTACGTAAAACCAGCACTGCTTATGTTTTAGAATGCTGTTGATACCTGGCAGTTTTCTTTCTGGTTTTGTTTTACCTAAATAAGGATTAGGAGTTTTACAGTGTCTTTAAAAAAAAAATTTTTTTGGTCTTTCTATGGCCACACATGCAGCATATATAATTTCCCGAGCTAGGCATTGAATTGGAGCTGTGGATGTGGGTCTACAGCTTAGCCACAGCAACACCAGATCTGAGCCGCATCTGTGACATACACCATAGCTCACGGCAACACCGGATCCTTAACCCACTGAGCAAGGCCAGGGGTCGAACCTGTGTCCTCATGGATGCTAGTTGGGTTCGTTACTGCTGAGCTAACATGAGAACTCCAGGAGTTTTATAGTTTCTGAGAATCTGCCAGTCTGAGTCACAAAGTGATGTTAGCAGCAAGTCTTTTAATAATATCTAATTGAGGAAGGAGTTCCTGTTGTGGCTCAGTGGTAATGAACCCAACTAGTAACCATGAAAATTCAGGTTCGGCCTCCCTCAGTGGGTTAAATATCTGGCGTTCTGTGAGCTGTAGGCCCACAGCAGCAGCTCTCATTTGACTCCTAGCCTGGGAACTTGCATATGCCACCCATGCGCCCCCCCCCCAAAAAAGTCTGTGATATGGTTTCATACTTAAGATCACCAAATATTGTAAAATCATGTGTGTCGGGGAAGTTAGCAAAATGGTTTCTGTCCCTGGAAAAACTTAATAAATGAGACCAGAATTCTAGGTAAAAGGTTAAAAAAAAAAACAAAATTGAGGACTGAAACTTGATGTGGGCTTTGCCTTCTCTGTGCTAATGTGGGTCTGATTGTATCATTTAAGGTTTTCTCAGATACAGCTTCCTGATAAATGTCATTCGGTTGAACAGTCTCCATTCTGCTTGTCCTATTGCTGGACAGTCCTTAAGCAGCATATGGCAATCATTTGAGCAAGGAAGAATTTCTTAGCTTATAAATAATCCAGGAGTTACCTTGTGGTGCAGCAGGTTAAGGGTCTTGCATTGACACCGTAGCGACTTGGGTTGCTGCTGTGGTGCAGGTTCAATCTCTGGCCTAGAAATTTCCACATGTGAAGGGCATTGCCAAAAAAAGAAGAAATAATCTGTCATGTGTGTATCCAGCCAGGACCTGAATGGAATGAGTTTCTCACTATTGATATAAACATTGAGGAATCAAGTAGAAGAGGTATAAGTCTACCAGACTTCAAAGTTGTTCACCCATGTTAGTGTTAGGTATGTGGGGGGACATGAAGGAATATAGAAATGATAAATATTTAATTCATTTAGACCTGACCATTACTGTAGGAGCTTTGAGTTAGAGAACGAAAGGTTCTTTTCTCCCTCTAGTGACTTCTTTTTCTGTAACCCTGCATTCTTAGTTTGCTGTGTCTGTGACCAGTGGTTATAGAGCGATCCAGACAAATGTAATAGTTTCCAAGATAGTCATTATTATCACTGTCTCCCTGTTTTATTTCCTCAGCTAAATTTGGTTGATTTTAGTAATTAGGTGGTACCCTATTTGGGAATGAAATGCTTATCCCAACCATCCAGGGTGCCTTGTTCAAAAGGCATCCAAGTCCCAACAATACCTGACATAAAAAGTCCTGAGAAATTGTAGAGAGGTGCTTAGAATTAAAGATCTGTGGTTGTTAAAAATGTGTTACATGTTTAAATACTATCTAAGAACACATTGTTTTAGATCTGTATTCTGCTTACTACACTGTAGGTCTCAAAGAAGTAGGATCTGAGAAGATATCTCTTGAGTTAAGAAAGTAGAAGAGAACTAGAAAGTAGGGTCATTGGTTGGGAACCTAAGGAATTAGAATTTGCAGGATTCTTGTTATCCAGGTCTTAAGCGGTGAGTGCCGTTTTTCATTATTTTAGAGGTACAAGATGCTTTTAAGGCTAGCCCCAAAAAGACTAAGCTAGAGTTGTTTAATAAGTAGGATTGGGCATAGGGCATAGCCAGTGTGGAAGATTTAGATTACTTTTTCTTTTTTGCTATTTTAGGGCCGCACTCACGGCAGATAGAGGTTCACAGGCTAGGGGTCAAATTGGAGCTGTACCTGCCGGCCTAAACCACAGCCACAGCCACACAGGATATGAGCCACGTCTGCGACCTACACCACAGCTCACAGCAACACCAGATCCTTAACCTATTGAGCAAGGCCAGGGATCGAACCCGCATCCTTATGAATCCTAGTTGGGTTCATTAACCGCTGAGCCACAAAGGGAACTCCAAGAAGATTTAGATTTCGAAGTCATTTCTAGACAGTTTCTTTCTGGGGCAAGATGCTAAGTTGAATTCTGGCAGGTAGATGCACATCCCATATATTTAGTTCTGGAGTTTAATCCTCCAGAAGGCTGTAGACATTATACTTAACACTATCCATTCCTTCAAGCCACTGACAGTAGTACCTTTTTGGCCTTAACTCTTGACAGGATAGACTTATCACTAGAGTTGTCACATAACCTCCTTTCTTATAAATCCTCAGATGGCCAGGACTATGTTTCAGTATCATGAGTTGCCTTCCTAGCAACATATCATCTGTACCTAGGGTGGACATATAGGCTCTACTGCCTTTGCCATTCTTCCCCTGTAAAGCTAAACCATTTCCTCCTTGAGCATCTGTGTAACAAGACAGTAAAATATATAAAGAAAATATTTGGAATTTTGGTTAAAATCAGTATGATGGAAATGCTTGTTTCTTATTCCCATTTCTAAAGCCAGTCAGTGTCTTTCTGTCTGCATCCTCGGTAAAGAATTTAGATGGGAAAGGTACTTTTGCTTAGGTCTTGTCACCACTTAGATCTTGATGTCTTCTTTATCCTAGCATTTGGATGCCTCTGTCTTCCCCTAGGTCAATCAGGACACAGTTAAGTTCCCTTGGATTTCTTTGTTCAATGTAGAAAAGTTTTCTTAACTTTTCTATATGAACTTTCACTGTTTGAAATACCTTAATTTTTCCTTTTGTCTAGTGAGCCAGACCGAGGAAGGCTAACTCCTTCTCCAGACATCATTGTTTTGTCTGATAATGAGGCTTCCAGTCCCCGTTCCAGCTCCCGAATGGAAGAAAGACTCAAAGCAGCCAACCTAGAGATGTTTAAGGTAAAAGAAAGATTCTTTTCTTCATTTCTTGATTCTACTATTCTCTTTTAATTCCCTGAAAGCCCAATTTCTGCTTTTTTTAGTGTTTATTTTTTGAATCCAAATAGTGTTTATTTTTTGAATCCATTGATGAAACTCTTCTCCCCTGTTTTCCTGTTTTTTTGTTTTGTTTTGTTTTTTGCTCTTAGGGCCACACCTGTAGCATATGGAAGCTCCCAGGCTAGGGGCTGAGTTGGAGCTGCAGCTGCCAGCCTGTGCCACAGCCATAGCAGCGTGGCATCTGACCCGCGTCTATGACCTACACCACAACTCACAGCAACACCAGATCCTTAGCCACTGAGCAAAGCCAGGGATCAGACCCACATCCTTATGGATCCTAGTCAGGTTCGTTTCCACTGAGCCACAACGGGAACTCCTGAAACTCTTAATAAGTGATTCTTAACCTCAAGGGCATGCCCTTTTAGAGGGAACTATTAGAATCAAGTGGAGAAAACAGTTTGAAAAAAGCGTATTCAATATAACTTACCTTTGGAAAATGAAAACTTCATAATTCAAGTCACAAAAAGTAAACTTAGCTGGAAGGATACTTTCTGTACTCTATCCTGGGTCTCAGAATATGGAGGAATTCCTGAGTTATGTATTTCTAGAGGAAACAATGGCTTCAAAAGCTTAAGAAATATTCTTTTAAAGGAAAGTGATGTCTTTCTTGTGCCATTCTTCTATTTTGCAAGGAATCTGGTTGATTAGCAACTATATGTGGTCCCTCCTTTCATTCTGTAAACTTTTTTTTTTTGTCTTTTTGCCTTATCTAGGGCCACACCTGTGGCATATGGAGGTTCCCAGGCTAGGGGTCAAACAGGAGCTGTAGCTGCCAGCCTTCGCCACAGCCACAGCAACGCAGGATCCAAGCCGTGTCTGCATCCTACACCACAGCTCACGGCAACGCCAGATCCTTAAACCACTGAGCAAGGCCAGGGATCGAACCTGCAACTTCATGGTTCCTAGTCAGATTCGTTAACCACTGAGCCATGACGGGAATTCCTGTAAACATATTTTTTTAGTACCTACGGAATACTAGCAACTGTGCCAGATCTTCTGTGTGCTAGGGACACAGAGATAACAATTCCATTGCCACTTGTGCTTCTTGTGGAAAGATGGTTTTGGACCTAAAGGAAGAGGTCATCTTGCCGGAAAGGACTCCGCTACCATAGCTGATACTCTTCATGTTTCCTCAGGGCAAAGGCATTGAGGAACGGCAGCAGCTGATCAAGCAGCTGAGGGATGAGCTGCGATTAGAAGAAGCCCGACTGGTGCTGTTAAAGAAACTGAGACAGAGTCAGCTACAAAAAGAAAATGTGGTCCAGAAGGTACTGTGCTTGAGAAATAAGGGACTAGCAGAAAGCTAAGAAAAACTGGTTTGAGAATGGTCTACCCCAGGTAGATTCAGCTGGGTGCCTTTTTTCTTTTCTGGTTCTGTCTCTAGGAGTGTTTTTTTTTTTTTCTTCTTCTTCTTCTTTTTGGGCTGCCCCATGGCGTATGGAGCTCCCAGGGCAGAGATCAGATCCAAGCTGCACTTGTGGCCTCTGCCACAGCTGCAGCAACTCCAGATCCTTAAACCCGCTATGCCAGGCTGGGAATGAAACATGTGTCCCAATGCTGCAGAAATGCCACCGATCCTGTTGTGCTACAGTGGGAACTCTGGAATGATATTTTTTTTATCATGGGCCTTAATCAAGAAAACCTTGATTCTGTTTTTCTCATTTCCCTTTGGGTCAACAAGAGCTTCAGACTGACAGGGAGTTTTGAAAGAAGTGCAGCAGATTTCTACCTGTGATTATTAGCATTTTTCCATTGTTTCATTTCTCTTTTCTCTCCCAGACTCCAGTTGTACAGAATGCAGCATCTATTGTGCAGCCATCTCCTGCCCATGTGGGACAGCAAGGCCTGTCTAAGCTTCCCTCCCGGCCTGGGGCCCAAGGGGTTGAACCTCAGAATTTGAGAACATTACAGGTATGTGACCATAGTAGGTTCTTAGTGTCAGGGGCCCTGTTATCCTCTCTCTGTTTTGGAACTTTTGTGAAGATCATAGAAGAATCGGCCTTGTTAGAGGGGTTATTACTGTAGATAGTCATGTTGGACCTTTATGGCATGATTTAGTCCACAGTAGAAAGACAAATAACTTATCTTTCCGTTGTAGTCTTTCTGCACCAGTGGTTTCCAGCTTTCCTCTTTTCCACATAGTGTTAGTTAGCTTATACCAAAAAAAAGCCAGGGACTTGTTACAGCTGTGGTGTAGTTCACAGCTCCTGCTTGGATTCAATCCCTGGCCCGGGAACTTCCATATGCCTTGGGGGCAGCTGGAGGAAAAAAAAACGGGGGGAAGCGTAGCCAGGGACTGTCTAACCACTTATCAGATTTTCAGTGATAATAATTTTTCCCATAGTTCATCAGACGAAATTACTATGTTTCCGTGTTTCCACTTAGCTATGTCCTATAGGTAGTGTTTTCTCTTTGGCATTTTGTGGGGCATTTTACCACTTAGGACTGTATCTTTTCCTCTTCTTCCCTTTCAGGGTCACAGTGTCATCCGTTCAGCGACCAACACCACCCTCCCACACATGTTGATGTCTCAACGTGTGATTGCACCAAACCCAGCCCAGCTACAGGGTCAGCGGGGCCCACCTAAGCCTGGCCTTGTACGCACTACAACACCCAATATGAATCCCGCTATCAATTACCAACCGGTAAGAGGGAGCCCCAATGTGGAAACATAGCAGTCGTTTATTTACTTTCCTGGTTGAAAGAACCTTAAACTTTTTAAGTTTTTGGACATTGAGAAACTCTAGGACAACAAATTTTGTCATAATTTTGGTAGGTTGACAGCAGTCCCAAAAGTAGAAACGTTGAGAAATTATATGAATATAGTAGTGGAGAAGAGAGCAGCAGAGCAGCAATAAGCTAAAAGCTCTCTAGAAGAAAGAGATAAAAGGATCTAGGGAATAAGAAGCATAAGGATGTATGACAAAACATCCCAAATCTTTATTTTTCTCCTAGCAGTTTTACTTCATAGCCACATCATTCTCCTTTCCTATGAGCCAGAGTCCTTTTTCACTGCAGGTGGACGCCTCATGTCTTTTTCTGAGCTTGAGGGGAGCTAAGTAGTTCAGCTAGGATCAAATAGTGTTCCCTGCCTCGAAAGCAAGAATTGGTTTTTTCTCCCACATAGCATTACTGATCCCTATACTCAGTCTATCTCTATCTGTTTCAGCAGTCCAGTTCTTCTGTTCCCTGTCAGCGCACAACATCCTCTGCCATCTATATGAACCTTGCCTCCCATATCCAGCCAGGGACCGTGAACAGAGTGTCCTCACCACTTCCTAGTCCCAGTGCCATGACCGATGCTGCCAACTCACAGGCTGCAGCCAAATTGGCTCTTCGCAAACAGCTGGAAAAGACACTCCTGGAGATTCCACCCCCTAAACCACCTGCTCCCTTGCTTCATTTCCTGCCTAGTGCAGCCAATAGCGAGTTCATCTACATGGTAGGCTTGGAAGAAGTTGTACAGAGTGTCATCGACAGCCAAGGTAAGGCTGTTTTTTCGGCTCAGTCTTTTTATCTGAGTAGGCAGTTGCAAACCTGTTGTGGGCAGAGTATCACAGGGTACTGTGTAATATTGAATAATCTCTCCTTACTATTGCCAAACTATGTCCCATCCCTTATTCAGAGGCTCTTTGGAAGCACCGTTATCAAAAAGCTTTGTGTGTGTGTATGTGTATATCTTAGGCTTCATATTTTTATTGTGTATATAGTATAGCTTGTCTTTTTTTGCAGTATATTCCTTAGTTCTTTTAAACGTGCCTAGCATGATGCATACATAATTTGGGGACCAGAACACCTTTTTCTTTCTTTTTTTTTTTTTGTCACACCCTTGGCTGTGGAAGTTCCTGGGCCAGGAATCAAATCTGAGTTGCAGCTGTGACCTGCAACATAGCTGTGGCAACACCATATCCTTAACCCACTGTACCTGGCTGGGGATTGAACCCACAGTGCCACAGAGACAACACCAGATCCGTAACCCACTGCAGCACAGCAGGAGCTCCCAGAACACCTGTTTTTAATATCAGTGTTTATGTGGCAGTGTGGCATTATTCAGTCCCTGGCATTTGAGTGCTTACAGTTAAGAAAATAGACTGATAAAGATAATTATAACCACATAAAAACTGTTAACCAACACTGAATCAGATTTTAAATTATTAACATCACATAGTCTATACTAAGAGAAGTTATTGAGCCTGAATTTCTAAACAATAAGAACTTAGGCAATACCTGACAGTAGAGGAAAGTGCCTAAAGGGCTCAATATTGGTTATAAACAGGAGTTCCTGTCGTGGCACAGTGGAAATAGATCCGACTAGGAACCATGAGGTTGCGGGTTCGATCCCTGGCCTCACAGCTGTGAGCTGTGGTGTAGGTCACAGACACAGCTCAGATCTCACATTGCTGTGGCTGTGGTGTAGGCCGGCAGCTGAAGCTCCGGTTCTACCTCTAGCCTGGGAACCTCTATATGCCATGAGTGTGGCCCTAAAAAGACGAAAAAAAAATTGGTTATGAACAGATCATAAAATGAATAATTTGGACACTGATAAAAATTACGAATGTATGTGATAATGATAAGTATAGTCTGAGGTAAAGAAACAGAAGTTTTGGAGTTCCTGTCATGGCTCAGTGGTTAATGAATCCAACTAGGAACCATGAGGTTGCGGGTTTGATCCCTGGCCTTGCTCAGTGGTTTAAGGATCTGGTGTTGCCGTGAGCTGTGGGTCGCAGTTGTGGCTCTCATCCCGCGTTGCTGTGGCTGTGGCGTCGGCTGGCGGCTACAGCTCTAATTAGACCCCTAGCCTGGGAACCTCCATATGCTGCAGGTGTGGCCCTAGAAAAGACCCAAAAAGAAGGCTGAATTAGGTGGAGTCCTTTCATTTTGAATTGATTTATACTTTCTTCTCAGTATTTTATCATAGGAAATCAGAAAACTTAGGTTTTTGTTCCAGTTTGTCATTGAGGAGTTGTGTTTCCTTTTTTTTTGCTTCTTAGGGCTGCACCCACAGCATATGGAGGTTCCCAGGCTAGGGGTCAAATCTGAACTGTAGCCGCCAGCCTACACCACAGCTACAGCAACGCCAGATCCGAGCTGCATCTGCAACCTACACCACAGCTCACGGCAACGCCGGATTGTTAACCTACTGAGCAAGGCCAGGGATCGAACTCACAACTTCATGGTTCCTAGTCAGATTCGTTAACCACTGCGCCACAACGGGAACTCAGGAGTTATGTTTCTTACATTTAGTTTCCTCATTTGTAAATGGAGATAGTACTAATTCCCTTAACTGGTGTTACTGTAATCAAATGAAATAGAATTATTTTATAAATTATAGTCACTCTTTCTCTCTCTCTCTCTTTTTTTTTTTTTGCTTTTTAGGGCCATACCTGCAGCATATGGAAGTTCCTAGGCTAGGGGTCGAATCGGAGCTACAACTGCTGGCCATAGCCACAGCAACTCAGGATCCCAGCCGCATCTGTGACCTACACCGCAGCTCACGGTAACGTTGGATCCCTGACCCACTGAGCAAGGCCAGGGATCGAACCTGCATCCTCATGGATACTAGTTGGATTTATTTCCACTGCGCCACAGTGGGAACTCCTAGAGTCACTTTCTTAATTCAACAGAATAAACTTCTGGGAAACGATCCATCTGATGAAGAGAAACAGGAGATAAAGAGGAAATATGAAACCACTGATTATTCTTTTTGTTGGCATGTAGGGAAAAGTTGTGCCTCACTTCTGCGGGTCGAACCCTTTGTTTGTGCCCAGTGCCGCACAGATTTCACCCCTCACTGGAAGCAAGAAAAGAATGGTAAGATTCTATGTGAGCAATGTATGACCTCCAACCAGAAGAAGGCTCTAAAGGCAGAACACACCAACCGGCTGAAAAATGCTTTTGTTAAAGCCCTACAGCAGGAACAGGTAAGAATTCTGACTTCTCATCTGCCCAGGTTGGGTTTTCTCAGAAGTTAGTACCTTCTAGTTTAGAGGAGTTGTCTGTATCATCCCCACAGTCCATGTGATTTAGGTTTCTGAATCTAAGTTCCTAGAACCTGGAGGCCTGAGTTCCTTTTTTCCTTCTTACTTTTCTGCCTTTCTCATTTCCATTTGACTGTTTCTGATTGAGTAGGAACATAGTGACATATAATGGCTGAGGTTAAGAGAAAGGGACAAAAGGCTTAAGACTTTTGGCTTTCCCTAATAGCACCAAAGAAATTCCCCTATTTTTTGTTTTTGCTTTTTAGGTCCACACCGTGGCAGATGGAGCTTCACAGGCTAGGGGTCAAATTGGAGCTGTAGTTGCCAACCTATGCCACAGCCACAGCAACTCCAGATCTGAGCCACGTGTGACCTAACTATAGCTCGCTGGATCCTTAACCCACTGAGTGAGGCCAGGGATTGAACCTGCATCCTAATGGATACTAGGTAGGTTCGTTACCCCTGAGCCACAATGGGAACTTCAGAAATTCTTCTGTTCTTGATTTCATTTCCTCAACAAATGGATTTTGGTGAGAAGGATTTATACTTGTACTAGAAATCTCTTTGAGAGAAGTAATTATCTGAAGTCCATTTTGTTAAGGAAATGACAAAGGAAAGGATAGATTATAAAGTAGCCCAGTGAAGATTAGTGGCGTTAGAGCGTGTAAACTCTCCTATAGTGTTAATAGAAAGAATATCTTGGAGAGGGGAAGACGCTTGGGAAAGCTCAGATCATTTTCCTCTATCTCATTTCCCACCCCACTATCCATCAGACCTGTTTGGATAGCATCATGGACATTCTGGAAAATGGGTATACAGGAGCCAAACCTCAGTAATCAGCCTTAATTAACTACATCAGTCAGCTCATTGCCACCACTCAGACTTCTCCAGCCACATTCTGAGAGCCAGCTTTCCTGAAGAGAGGGATTCCTTAATCAATGAAGCATGTAGGTTACTTGTACCCAGAGATCTTAGTGCATCTACCCCACCAAACTCTTTTGCCTTTTCCATATCCCTCCAACTAACTGGCAGCATTAGAGATAAGAAGACCTGTAGGTTTTCTGGTTAGGAAATTGGGTGCTGTCCTGCCCAACTTGACCTGATGACTCCCAACAGGAAATTGAACAGCGATTACAGCAGCAGGCAGCCCTCTCCCCCACTACGGCTCCAGCTGTGTCCAGTGTCAGTAAACAAGAGACCATAATGAGACATCATACACTTCGGCAGGTGAGGATTTCTCTTGAGGTTTTGTCAGCCATTTATCCGAATTTGTCCTTTCTTCTGTGGGAAATCAATACTGCGTTTCTGTACTCCCATATCTTTACCTCCCCCTTTCACCTTCCATCATGGCAAAGTTATCATCTATTTCCTCATCATTGCAGGCTCCACAGCCCCAAAGCAGCCTCCAGCGTGGCATACCCACATCTGCCCGTTCCATGCTTTCCAACTTTGCACAGGCACCCCAGCTGTCTGTGCCAGGTGGCCTCCTTGGTATGCCAGGTAAGAGGGTTGACCTGAGAACTTTTCTCAGGGATTGACTAATTAGTATGCAATTCTTTAGCAGCCCCTTTAGGTGAGTTGTTCTTTCTTTTGTTTTCCGCTTTTTAAGACCTACTTCCTTTACTCTTGTTATTCAGCAAATGTTTGCAAAATCCATGTTATGTGCTAGGCACATTGCACTAGGGTTTCGGTCGTGAAAATGGCACAGTGTGCCCATTTGGTGGGCATGTGGTTATTGATCTCCCTAGAATAGCAGGGTTAACTGTCCTGATCCTGTTTGAGGAACCCAAAGATGCTTCTTTACAGTCAGCAGCCCCAAGCCAAAGCAGATTTGGTAATTCCCTCTCCGTCTTGATTGCTTTCTTCTCACCACTCTTTTATCTGACTCTTCTATACCGTCAAGATCATAGTTTTTATTCCTGGTAGGATCAAAGTTTTGGAAAGACCTTTCTTCCTAAAGTTTGTGAGCAGGGGGCTAGTTGCTACCAAAATAAAACTTAACTGAGTCTGACACATGTAGATGACTTCTGATGTTTCCTCACATCTGTACCATTGCAGCCCCATGGTAGTACGGAAGAAGGTGTCCTTTCCTCTTGTAAATATCTGCCCTCCACTTTTGTCTCCTGGGTCTAGGTGTCAACATTGCATACTTGAACACTGGCATCGGAGGACACAAAGCCCCCAGTTTGGCAGACCGACAGCGGGAATACCTTTTAGACATGATCCCTCCCCGATCTATATCGCAGTCCATCAGTGGACAGAAATAACGCCTGTTCCACTTGTGCTGCCCCAACCTTGAATCCTTTACCCCTCTCCTCTCCCATAGCCCCCAACTTCCGTCGCATGCAGTGCCTGTACTGGTGCCTACCATACACGGAAAACAAAACAGAAAAACAGAAGACAAAAAGTAGAAATCAGCAAGAAAACACACGCCCTGCCCTGCCACCTCCCCTTTATTTCACACTGCTGCGATCTGTTCTTCTGCCACTCTGTTTTCTCTCTTCAGTTTCCTTTAACAGTGAGGTGGATCATTGCCTCTGATAGAGGTCAGAATGAGGTCCTGGGGAGAAATCTAAGCCCTCTGACGTGTGTTTCTAAAGTTTGTTTTTATGCTTTAATTGTTATTACCATTTTTAATGATGTTGTGTGTCCTCCCTTTGTTCAGTGGACGGTTAAACCTTTTTACTTTTCCTCCAATTTTTTTTCTCTCTTTTCATCTTTTTCTTTTTGTTTCCTTTTTTTCTTTTTCTTTTTTTTCTTTTGGTTAACACAAATGACATTCAATTGTGATAGGAGCATTGCAGTAGGGTCCTCAACTGCCAAGTAGGACATGACTGGGAGTGTTAGGGGCAGAAGTTTTTAATGCACTTAACCCAGGGTTAGGGGGAGGTGGTGGCATCAAACAAGAAGAAATAGCACACCAGCTGCAGGGTGTCTCTGAGCTGGACAATTTGGGAGGCAGTGTTAAGTATTGAGGTTGGGCTCTAAGCATGAGGGAAAAGAGCCTGGAAGGAGAAGCTTTAAAAACTTAACCACCCTGGAATTGACTCATAAAGAAGCAGGAGAAAGGGGCGTGGTGATGAGCATAATGTTGAGCCAAGGAGGACTGAGTCCAGGTCCTGGCCTTCTGGATGCTGGGGGAATAAGATTGGTCTCTTGACCCTAGTGGAGCCACAGAAGTCATTTCCAGGCCAGTTAGCCCAAAATTCTTTCATCTTATTATTTGGGGGGAGGGATTCATCCCATCCCCATCTCTTTCTTTTTCTTTTTTTTTTTTTTAAAGAAATCCTAATCTGCCCTCAGTAACCACAGCCCCATCTGTAATAATAGAGGAAGGGCTGTTCCCAGCCTGATTTTGCTGGGTGTCCTGGAAGTTGGACAGGGCATGTGTTAGTGAAAGGACAAAGGGAGGAAGCAGAAGAAGAAAGAAGTCTCCCAACAGTTGAGACTTTCCCATTCGTCTCTCCCTTTCCCCAGGAGATGAGGGCGAGGGTACCTAGTCAGGTTGGAGCCCTGCCCTGACGCTGCTACACTATCTGCAGAGCCAACTGCTCAAAGCCAAATTCATGTCAAAACCGGTCCTGGATCTCTGCCATAAAAGTAGTTGTCTGTTTTCTTCCCCAGGATTCTATTGATTTTGATTTTTTTGTTTGTTTGTTTTTTTCTTAAGTGCTACTAATGTAGAGAATGAATTGAATTGTGCAATGTTGCTGTTCTGGGGATTGGGGAAATTAGCATCCCATTTGCCCACATTGTGGGGGAAGGGGAGGGGACCAGGCTCATTTTGAGGTAAGGGAAGTCCCTTAAAAGTAGGGGTTTCTGCTCTTCTCATAGTGTATACCCCACCCGCCTCTCCAGCTCTCGAAGCTGTCAGAGTTTGAGGAAGGGTTACTCCAGCACAGAGGTGTGAAGAGTTTAATATCTGCCCTTGAAAGCCACTTAGGAAGGTTCCCCCACTTTTATTTTTTAAAATTAAATGATTTTTTAAAGTAAGAAGGCACTTTTAAAATTAACACACACAAACTGCACATCTTCCCCATAAAGTTTGGGGAGAGGATTGGAGAAGGAGCTGGAATCAGGCTCAGTTCCCCCCACTGGCCTCTATTCCCCGTACTCCAGAGCCACTGTGGGTGATTATACTGGCCCTACGGGCCTTCCTGGCTTTTTTTCTTTCCTCCCTTCCCCCAAATTCATTGAGCACTTAATAAAGGAGCAGAGATGCAGCCTGTGTCTGGGCTCCCCCAGTGGTGAAATCATCTGGAAACTAGACGCTTAGTAACAGGTAGTGATGGGGTCATTTCAAGTATTTTTCTGGGGAACGTGGAACCCCTGACTGTAAGTGGTGGGAGAGGGAGGGGGGGGTTAATGGAACTGGGTCTGGGATTATTTTAAAATTATATATATATATATATAAAGATATATTCTTACATCTTTTTTTTGCCCTCTGTGCTTTGAAAGCACTGGATAAATCGTTTGGTTTTGCTTTTCTCTCTTCCACAGAATTGGAAGCTTTTTAAAAAATATTTTCCCTGCAAATCATCTTGCCTTGTGGCATGTCTGTCTAGCCTCTTCCCTCCCCACCCCCCACAATGAAGTGCCATTTCTGTTGTCTCCCCTCCCCCAGCTCAGAGGTGTCCAGAGGTACAAGGTGCCCAAGTTCGTCAATTGAGATTAAAAGTAAGGAATAGAGAATGTGCAATACCGTCTGGCTGGGGGCTGTCTCTGCCCTGAGCTGAATCCCTTCCCTGGGAGCCAGGCCACCTTTGAATGGAGTTTAGAAGTAAGATGTGCAGAGATGGGGGATGATGGGGAAGGAAAGCCTGGAGTCGAGTGCCTGCCAAGGTGCTGAGGTGGTAGGGGAGAAGGTGGAGTCTTCCCTGTTTTTATCCCCTCAGGGTCAGTTACATAGAGGCTGCTTGTTGACTAGTATAGCTCTGTGACCCTTTGCTCAATCGCTGAAATATGATTTCTTACCCTCTCTTCTCCCCATTTTCATACCCTTCCCAGGGATTAGTGACGGGGGTGAGGTTCCCCTAATCATGGTAAAGTAGCCTTCCACCTCCTCCCTTTCCTCCTCCTCCCCCGTCCTTCTGTCTTCATTTCTCTACTTTTTTATCACCGATTGCCTTGTGTCCCTCCAAGTCTATCGTTGCTGTCCATCCCCAGGCCTTGGGCCCCATAGACACTAAACCTCATGCTCTAAAAATAGGAGGAAAGACCCTCTGTTCAGAGTTACCTTTGCCCCTAGAGCACTAAAGCTCAGGGTGAAACTAGAGTGAGGATCCCACCAGTTTTACCTGGCTTCCTCCATCCCCAGAGGCTTTAAAAGTAGTAGTTTATGGACAGCGATTTACTCCCTAGAAGCCTGACATGGGTGGATGAGCAGTAAGGCTTGGGTAAAGCTGAGGGACAGAGGTCCTTATTTGTCTTTTTGTTTTCTTTTTTTTTTTTAATCATTTGACCACAGCATCTGGACTCTCTTCATCCCTGGAATAAGTATATTTTCCACATTTTTTGGATGTATGTATGGTAGACAATTTTTTTTAAGACAGAGATAAATGTTTTCCTGCTTTGGTTACCTTTCCTTTTCCCTTTAAAAGGAATTAGCTATAGAACTGCTTTGTAAAGATGCTTCTTGATATTTTACTTTTGTTCCTTTTCCCCAACCACTCCCTTTTCTCCCCACTACTCCAGAAGGCGTAACCTTCTCTCCACACCCCCTCCCATCCCTACCCCAGTCCTAGGCTCCCTTCCCTCCAGCAAGACCTTCATTAGCTTATGATATTTGCTGCCGAGATGTTATAACAAGGACTCATTCGTGTATATAAGCTATTTCTTGAACCATTTAAAAGGAATTGTACATTGTGTAGAAAAAAAAAAACTGAAAAAGAGAAAAAAAAGCCCTAGCCATGGATATTGTGAAACTGTGTTATGTCATTTTGTAATGTGCCCGTTTGTGTATGATCCGTGCAAAAGGGTTTCTGGGGAAGGGGAGGGGGTAGGGAGGCAGGGCTGTGGAGGGTGGGTAGGGGAGTGGGCCGGGCCCAGCACACTGAGACTGGCAGCTGCTCCAACCCCATCCCTCCTTAGAGATGCCACCTCCCCCACCACCCACCCCTAATTTGTGCCTTGCCTCCCCACCCTGGAGTAGTCCCTCCGGGTCACCAGCACTGCCTTGGCAGAGCCCACTCCCTACCCTAACCTGCCCACCCTCCCTACCCCCCAGCATTAGGTTGATACTGTGGGGAAGTGCTGGGGGTTGGGAGGTAGCCGAGGAATGGGGCAGTTCCCGGGGGCATTGAAACCAAGTATTATTATGAATTGTAATTGTATTTGCACTGTTTTTTTTTTTCCTCTGATTGCATCAGCATATATACAATATACCTATATAACGAAATTCAGTGTCAAGCTTTCTTATGCAAGGGATTTACCCCACCCCACCCCCCAAAATAGAACGTAGTTTCATGGGCCTTTGAGGGTGGATTGTTCAGGGGATGATAGAAATGATTTTAACAAGTCATCCTAAGAAAGTCTCCCCTAGGGAGAACCACTTCCATCTGTACAGTTTTAGGCTTTGTAAATTAGGATGAGGCTGGGTTACTGTGAAAGCTCAGGCTTAGTCCAGACTGTGGAGAATAAAGAACCACAGCACAAAATGGGAGGGGTGGTGGCACAGTCTGGAGACCTGAGACCTAGCCCCAAGCTTTCCTGCTAACTTGCTATGTGACCTTTGGCAGAGTTAATTTTCTGGGTCTCAGTTTTACTTGTGAAGTGATGCAGGCAGAGGGAGATCATCTGGCCACCAAGTTTAAAATTCTGTTCTCTGCTTCCTTCCCCACCTACAAAACAAAACGACATGAGGTGAGGAAAGTGCTGGGCCGAAAACCCAGGGAGGAAACCAAAGTGACTAGTGTTGAAGTGGGTACATGCCAGGCCCCTGCTGTTTGTTTTGGTTTGGGAAAGGCAGCTGAGTGATGTTTAAGACATCCGTTAAACTTGTGACATCTTTGCCCTCATGCCTCCAAGTCATCCAAGGGCAGGGTCCAGGCCCGAAGCCCCACCTCACAAGCAGCTGCCCTTAAGGGTGGTTGACCAGTGAATGCCCCCAGTTGGTGGTCACCTACACCCTTTGTGAGCTACAGGATGCATAACTTCCCCCATTTCTTGGTACAAGAGCTCAGTCCTACCAAGTCCACATCTTGTCTCCTTCCCTCAGATCTCATCTCAACCCCCTAAAGGCAGCTGTCTCAACAGCTGTCTCCTTCAGGGGCCCAATTTCCCCACAGCCTGGGCTGAATATTCCCACACTCTAGGTCTTGGCTGGTAAGGCCTGGAGAGGATACAGGATGATGGGTGAAGCCCTGGTAAAGGTGGAAGGATATATTGGGGGTGGGGGGTGGGGAGCAGGAGGGTGGGATGGGGAATGGCCTTCTCTGAAAGGGTGGGTGGGAGGGGATCAAGACCCTTTTGCACAACTCTCTTTAAGTTTCCTTTTTTTTTTTTTTTTTAACTCATTCTCGTTTTCTGCATTGTGTTTGGGAATTTAAAATGAAAAAACTAAGACCAATAGAAACTGGTTTTCAAAAAGGCAAATACACTCCCATCTGTTTCAGATGCTGCTGAGCATTTCAGCAGTGACAGATTCAAATAATAAGCTAATTTTTGGAGAAAGGATTAAAAGAAAAAACTTTGTAATATTTATCACTTGCAAGCTATGTTTAATAAAGAAAGGAATGGTTTCTAAACTTTCCTGTGGCTTGTGCTTTAGTCATGGTGGGGGTCGGGGGGGAAGTTTGGTGGGAGAATTTGAGGGGTGACTGGGAGATGAGCTATGGCCTGTACTCCCTCCAGTCAATGCAGTACCTTTAGTTTGTACCCTTTTCTTCAATTGCGATGATTCTGTATTCTTGTTCCACTCCTTTATGTAGATCCTGTGTTCTGGAAGCCACTGATCCCACTTCAGTTACTTTAGAGTCTAAAAGTAACCAGAAGGAGGCTGCATTTAACCCAGATACTGCTCTCCGTTCTGTCCTAAGGAGAGGTGTACCCTAGCAATATATATATACATATATATGTATATGTATGTGTATATATATATATATATTTTTTTTTTTTTTTGTCTTTTTAGGGCCGCACCCGCGGCATACAGAGGTTCCCAGGCTAGGGGTCTAATCAGAGCTATAGCCGCTGGCCTATGCCACAGCCACAACAGCGCGGGATCTGAGCTGCATCTGTGACCTACACCACAGCTCACGACAAAACTGGATCCTTAACCCACTGAGGAAGGCCAGGGCTTGAACCTGCATCCTCATGGATCCTAGTCAGGTAAGTTACCGCTGAGCCACCATGCGAACTCCTCCAGGTAGAATCCTTAAAACAGCTCCCACTGTTCTCAGTGAACTGCAGAATATATAGTTCCTTAGTTCAAATGCAGCATCCCCTGGAAGACATGAAACTGCTCTGTCTTACCACCCGACTCCCCCAGATTTTCCTTTCAATCCAAAATACTAACCGGGCCCTGTTTTTTCCATTTTGCTTCATTTCCAACAAAGCACTTAGACCAGGCCCACCCAGAGGAGAGGATGTCGCTTTCTCAAAGACTGGAGGTTTGGGGCTGTTCTTAACCCCTGGGTCCCCTGCCACATTTCTTAAATTTCCTTTGCAGAAGGAGCAATTGTGAGGGGCAAGGCCCAGTCTTGCTAGAGTCGTGGCACTGGTACTAGCCTCTTTCTACAAAAGCACAGAGGAGTCAGTGGGGTCCCCCAAGCCTCAATTTTCCTTCCTCTGAGACCCTACCTCTTTGGGGCACAATCCTGGACAGTCCCAGAGGAAGAGGCAGATTAAGTGAGAGCTTGGGGTTTTGGTGGTAGAGCCGGATGAGGAAGGACAAAGGACCTCCCTCTTGGGTCAGCAGAGGGAGGAGTAGGGAAGAGGCTCTCTTTGGACACCTAGGAGGGGTGGGGTGTTCCATAGTCTCTGTGCTCATTCTCCAGGGATTCAAGGCTACTGAAACCTTAAAGCAAACTAATATCTCCTTTCAAAAACAGAACTCGGGTGGGAGAGATGCCTCCTGAAAAGGGGCCAGTCCTTTGGATTTGGAAAGGGGGAGATGGGCATTTGGTTGCTCAGAGAAGCAGAGCACGTGAGCGCAGCTGTTCAGAACCCTTCTGGTGTTGGGACAAGGTGGGTAAGATACTCAGCAGCCCCTTTGCCCATGTAGCCCACCAGGAATGCAGGGTGCCTGTCCTGGGGTCCGACCCCAGCTTGGGCATGAGCAAGGCTAGGGGTTTGAGTTGGCCGATGGAGGTGCTGACAGAGCCCCTCGCCCTGCCTCCCCTCTTGGGAGGAACCCTTAAAACGACGTATCTTTGGGTAGTTCATATTTAGATCAAGAGAATATATTCAGTGGGGTCCAGAGGCAGGACTAACGAGTCGGGGGAGAACTCCCACCTGAGCATGGTTTAGTTTGAGGTTATTTGGGGAAGACACAGATACCCCCATTTCTTGAGAAGGGAGAAACAGGAGAAATCACACCCTCGGCCCTCTCCCTGTGGTCAGTCCTGTACCTCCCCAGAGAGGGGCTAAGGGACCTCTGGTTCTTTCCCGACTCCAGCGTGGCAGGGAAAGGTGAGGTAGATTCTGTGGTGGGGCTGGAGTTAGTGGCATCTGGGAGCGGAGCCCTCAGGCTAAGGGCGCCTGCTCCATGGTCACTTGAGGGGTAAGAAGGTGGTCAGGCCCAGCCCCAGGGCCTCAAGCACACCACTCTCCCCTCCCTTTAATCCCCCTAACCTGCGTGATGAGTTCGATCTTCTCCCCCAGCTTCCCTCCACTCGGATCTTGGCCTCTCCAGCCCCCAGCTCTGTCCGAGGTGGTCTGAGGCACTGCCCAGCACTCATGGGACCCCTGTCTGCAGAAGCAGCTGCCAGAATAGAAAAGGTCAGCACCATGACCTGCCTGGGGCTTCCCTCTGGCTTAGCATTCATCAGCCCCAGCCCTCCACCCTGTTCCATATGCCGCAGGGAAAGAGGCTGGGCCCTTTCCTTGTGCACAGGATGGCTGGGATCTGGCTCTGGCCCACTTCTGCACCTGTCCTCTGTCCCGGGTGCCCCGGTGCTCTCCGCCCTGCTTCACACAGCCCACCAGGCCTCCTCCCCGCTCCTGATACCACACAGCTCTGAGAAGATTTGGCTCTCCCTCTGCCTCACTCTCATTTGTCAAATGAGATAAAAGCACTTTCCTGGGAGTTCGTGTTGTGGCGCAGCAGAACTGAATCCGACTAGTATCCATGAGGATGTGGGTTTGATCCCAAGCCTTGCTCAGTGGTCATGGATCTGGTGTTGCCGTGAGCTGCGGTGTAGGTTGCAGACACAGCTCGGACCCCACATTGCTGTGGCTCTGATTCAATACCTAACCTGGGAACCTCCATATGCCGTGGGTGTGGCCCCTAAAAAAAAAGTGCTTTCCTGCTCTTGGGGCTTTATGCCGCCGTAGTGCAGGCTGTCTTCCTAGCAGTTTTCTCCATTGGCCATCCTGGCCCTTACCCATGTCTCTAGCCCAGGAGGAAGCAGAGGAGACAAACAACGAGGGCAGCCAGGCCCACATGGATGTCTACCACAACCCCAGGCAGCAACCTCCTCTCCTGGCTACAAGAGCACCCAGCCTTGGATTCTGTGGACACAGTACAGTCAGTCAGAGGACCAGGGGGGAGGCAAAGCTCAACCCCTCCTCCTCCCTGAAGACTGACAACCGTGGGCCCTATGGGAAGGGCCTGCTCCGACTCCAGGTCTGCTACCATCCTACTGGACCCCACTCACTCACCCAGGGGTGGCCAGGGGCACATCACGCAAAGAAACAACGTGGGCACTGCTGTTAGCATCTCTGTTACCATTGAATGCCTGGAGCTTGATCTCATAGAGCGCGGCTGGCTCTGCAGAGAGCAGGAGATTGTAAAGCAAACAGGCCCGTCTGCTCCAGGAAGCTCATACCTGGGGCAGGACCACACTGAAGAAGGAGCCTAAGAGTGTCACAAGAAGGTTTAAGGCCTTACCCAGACCTGTGTGTAGAGGAAGGAACTAACAGTGCTGGCTAGGAGCAGGGGCCCCTCAAAATGGGTGGATGGGGAGCTTGCGGTGAAAGAGTTTGAAGCCCTGAATGGGCTCCAGCTGGGGTGGCAGTTGCCAGGAGGCCTGCACAGAGGTGTGTTGAGCACTTTGATGGAGAAGCCGAAGGCAACAGGGGCTGCAGAGGAAATAAGATAAGCTGGCTGGCAGCCCTGTCTGCCTGAGGCCGGGGGCTCTACAGGGCTGGAGAGGCTGTCACTCACTGCTGCTGCCCAAGGTGGAGGCATGGACAGACGTGGAGTCCTGGCTGGCACCCTCTGCTGAGTAGGCCCACAAGTGGATGGAGTAGGCTGTGGCGGCTCCGGGTTGGAGAAGACGTGCTCAGAGGTTCCTTCCCCACGGCCTCTTGGAGCTCTGAGCCAGCTGGCTCTGAGGAACCAGAGCAGCTTGGCAACCAGCATTCCTCTCCCTCGCTACAAACATCCCAGCCCCCACAAAATGGGCACGAACCCCAGCTAGAACTCCAAAGGAGAGCAGGGAAGGGGGCTGCAAAAGTTGGAGCCAGGATGAGAAAGGCTGAGGCTAAGAAAGGACCTGATGAGCAGAAGGAAGTACTAGAGGGCCACAGACCCAGAGTCCTGGTCAGGCCCAGGAGGTCACTAAGAATGAGGGGGACTTGCCCAGGGACACCCTCAGTCAAGGACAGAAGTGGGTTGGGGCCAGGGACTTCTGTCCACCCACCTACACTCACCTCCCACAGGCCGGAGGTATAGCATATAGCCGATGGTGTCTCCACTGGAGGGTGGTGGTTCCCAGGACACTCGGATGGCAGAGGTGGAGAAAGCCATCGCCTGCAGACCCTTGAGGGCAGCGAGTGGCTCTAGGTCTCCTGTCAGAGCCAGGCAGGCAGTAGCCTGGCTGGAGGCCGTGCTGTTCTCTGCCGCACATCGGTAGATGGCCTCATCCTTGGCCGAGACCCCTGCCAGCATCAGTGTGCTAGGAAAAGACAAATGCAGGCACTGGGGGATAGTCTTCCTGCCACGTCTCCTGCCCCGGTGGGGTGGTGAGACCCACAGGCCTGCCCAGAGACGCAGGGCAGAGCCTCCTGTGAGTCGGGGTGCTGCTTGCCAGGGGTTTGTGTGCTTTGTGGAGAGCAGGTTTAGGTACTGTACGCAGGTGGGTGGGTGCCTGGGGGCAGGTGAGACTTTGGCAGTCAGGCAGGGTGGAGGAGTGGGACAGGGGACCTCAGTACCTGTTGTTGGGGGTCAGCCGAATGTTATCCCCAGGACTCAGCCCCTTCCCAGTCTTCAACCAGACCACCTTGGGCCACGCACGTGAGGATGGCACTGCTGCCTGGAGGCTTGGACGAGGACTGTGGCCTCTGGACAAACTCGGGGAGCTGGGCAGGCAATGGCAGGTGGAAGGCCTCTTGTCTTCTTCCTGTCCCTCTTCCCATCCAGGTTCCCTTGGGGGCATGGGGTGCCCCAGGAC